>JAXIVJ010000202.1:0-163582 GCA_036785665.1 Chirona hameri | reverse complement strand
ATTAGGCTGAAGTGGAGGCTTGAAATAACAGTACTCTATATCTAGCTGGGAACGTCTAAGCAAAACCAGGTAAAACAGTCCCCCGAATTGATTTCGCCTAATCCCTTACAACAGCAGAAATCCATCATGAAATATCTTTGTATCGGGATAGCCAAATTAAATGGATCAATCAGCGCCGGTATCCTGTTACAGTTAATGCATTGCGCGGTTATGCTTGTCAGGTCACGTGCTTTCGTGCGTGCAAACAAACCGTGACCAGGTTTTCAGTCATGGTCGTTAACAGGCGGAGACGTCAATACCTTTAATTGGGGCTTGTCGGCAGTAGGGGGGGGGGGGGGGGAGGTGCACTGAGCTGGCTTCAACACAGCGATAGTGGTACAGACTGCATTCCTTGGATCACGAACCTTGCATCCCCAAATCAGTAGGCACTCCTTTCCGTCAGATTCATTGAGAACAATTAATAAATAAACAATGCATATGCAAACCATGAATAAATAAACAATAAACAATGCAAACAATGCAACAAGAAATAAACAATGCATAAATGCTCAAATTATTACACCACTGGCATTGACTCTCGGAAAATTAGAATAAAGATGTACAATTTATGTAATGTTATTTTTGACTGACCTCTCCTTGAGTACCTTAAAAAAAACTTTTTCAAATTGAATATATTTTTACAAAACCAAAACGATGAATTTTCGATCACGGATCTTTGACGAATCAAGTTACAGTAAAATATTATATTATGATATATTATTAATATATTATTATATTATTATTATTATTATGATAATAATAATTGAATACTATTATATTATTACCGAGCGGGCGCGAAGCGCCCGTGAGGTTTCTCGTCAACTTACTAGACAAATTTACATTTGACCCGACCAGAGCCGGCCCGAACCGGCCCAAACCGGCCCGAACCGGTCCAACCCGGCCCGACCCGGCCATACAGACGCTTTTCGGAAGCTAATAACTTTGCAACCACTGCTCCGATTGAGATTCGTTTTCACCATTGAATATGAACATCAAATACATTTTTATTTTGGTATAATGCGTTCTGATAGGGGTGGTACCACAGCGCGTGGCATACGCAAACTTCGAAATGAACACAAATCATTATTGATCAAAAATGGCATTATTAATCTAAGCATTAATTTTATACGCTGAAATATGCAGCGCTCAGGACGCACTCCCTTTTGGGGGATTCGAGAAAGGAGATCATGAACAATTTAATACAATTTATTTTGTATGTTGGCATGCATGGAGGCCTGACAATTTGTATAGAGGACTAAAGAGACTCAAAGGACTATGTGTTACTACCACGTGTGCTCTCGTACCGTTTCATATTTCAAACCTGATCTAGCTTTACCAGAGCTTGCCCGCTCGGTCGTCACCAAAAAGGCGTTTTACTGGTAAATATGATTTTACTGCAACTTGATTCGACAAAGATCCGTGAACGAAAATTCACCTTTTGGTTTTGTAAAAATATATTCAATTTGAAAAAAAGTATTGTTAAGGTACTCAAGGAGAAGTCAGTCAAAAATGACATTGCATAACTATATATATGCTCCTTGTACAAGCACTCGGAGATAATGATGTGCAATGTACATACATTCTGAGTATCATTACATTTTTTTCACACAGTGGAAATAATATCATCGATGAAGTATTGTAAGCAACACAGTATTGTTATACACATGTTTTCTGCGATTTGGTGATACTCGGCCCAATTTTATCCACCATGTGCCTTGTCGTCTGACCCGAAGTGAAGTGGAGCTGTCATCTACTCTCCGGCCGTCATCACCAGCCCAGACTGAAGGGGGACGGTAGTTTGGTTTGGTCACCATGGGCGACTCTGGGTCACAGACTGAAGGGGGACGGTGGTTTGGTTTGGTCATCATGGGCGACTCTGGGTCACAGACTGAAGGGGTGACGGTGGTTTGGTTTGGTCACTATGGGCGACTCTGGGTCCCAGACTGAAGGGGTGACGGTGGTTTGGTTTGGTCACCATGGGCGACTCTGGGTCCCAGACTGAAGGGGTGACGGTGGTTTGGTTTGGTCACCATGGGCGACTCTGGGTCCCAGACTGAAGGGGTGACGGTGGTTTGGTTTGGTCACCATGGGCGACTCTGGGTCCCAGACTGAAGGGGGTGACGGTGGTTTGGTTTGGTCACCATGGGCGACTCTGGGTCCCAGACTGAAGGGGGTGACGGTGATTTGGTTTGGTCACCATGGGCGACTCTGGGTCCCAGACTGAAGGGGTGACGGTGGTTTGGTTTGGTCACCATGGGCGACTCTGAGTCCCATACTGAAGGGTGACGGTGGTTTGGTTTGGTCACCATGGGCGACTCTGGGTCACAGTGAACCCCGCTGTCCCCGGCCATCTCCCTGGGTGCCGCCTCATTGCCTCGCCTGCCCCCCGCTCGTCATGACCGCACATTTCACAGCTCCCGGCGACCTCGGGCCCACACTGGGACTCTGTCGCTGAGCCTGATGAAATTCTGACGAACTGCCAGGCGTCCCGCGTGACCGAATGTTCCATGACCTTCCACCACGCTGACTGCTGGATTGCGCTCTGACCCGCTGACCGGGTGACCTCGCTCCTCTCCGCCCGCCGGTGCAGACCCCAGGGTGCTGGCCGAGTCTTCCAGTTCGTCAGGGCAGCTGTCTGCCGAGCTGAGGTCAAGGTCACTCTCGTCCCGCCGGGCCCGCCGGAAGAGGTGAGTGTCTTATCAAATCCGCTCACATCAGCTCCGATCCGTGTTCCCACAGTCACACAGTCACACCTACACAGAGCACACAGTCACACCTACACAGATCACACAGTCACCTGGTCACAGTGCCACACGGCCACACGGTCACACCTACACAGATCACACAGTCACCTGGTCACAGTGCCACACGGCCACACGGTCACACCTACACAGATCACACAGTCACCTGGTCACAGTGCCACACGGCCACACGGTCACACCTACACAGATCACACAGTCACCTGGTCACAGTGCCACACGGCCACACGGTCACACCTACACATATCACACAGTCACCTGGTCACAGTGCCACACGGCCACACGGTCACACCTACACATATCACACAGTCACCTGGTCACAGTGCCACACGGCCACACGGTCACACCTACACATATCACACAGTCACCTGGTCACAGTGCCACACGGCCACACGGTCACTGGTGGCTGCAGTTGTCACACTCCACATGGCATCAGGCGGCCCGTCTCGCCTGGGCCGCCTGATGGTTGGCCCAGGCGAGACGGCCCAGGCGAGACGGTATGGCGGCCCAGCCGTCTCGCCTGGGCCGCCATACCTCATAACTGGAGCATGGCGATGTGTGTGTGTGCACACGTGATGAGGGGAGGGTGCAGGTGTGACACAGGCGGTCTGTAGGTTCTGGTAACCGCATGATCGGCGTGGCAGCGTGGGATATACGGGGTTAGGAGAGTTACGCAGTGTCCAGCTGTTACAGGTGTGTTGGCGGACACTGAAGTCTTGTCTGAGAGCCGTCTCGAGTGGCGAGACAGCCGCCTGTCCTCAGTCGGCGGGAAACTCCAGCCACCGATCCTCAGTCGGCGGGAAACTCCAGCCGCCGGTCTCCAGATGGCGGGAAACTCCAACCGCCGGTCCTTTGATGGCGGGAAACTCCAGCCACCGGTCCTCAGTCGGCGGGAAACTACAGCCGCCGGTCTCCAGATGGCGGGAAACTCCAGCCGCCGGTCCTTGGATGGCGGGAAACTCCATCCACCGGTCCTCAGTCGGCGGGAAACTTCAGCCGCCGGTCTCCAGATGGCGGGAAACTCCAACCGCCGCTCCTTGGATGGCAGGAAACTCCAGCCACCGGTCCTCACTTGGTGGGAAACTTCAGCCACCGGTCCTCAGATGCGGAAAACTCCAGCACCGGTCCTCAGTCGGCGGGAATCTCTAGCCGCCGGTCCTCCGATGGCGGGAAACTCCAGCCGCCGGTCCTCCGATGACGGGAAACTCCAGCCGCCGGTCCTCCGATGGCGGGAAACTCCAGCCGCCGGGATGTTCTGCTGTTGTTTGTCGCCACATCCATTGGCATTCCCTCTCACTCCCTCTCATTCCCTCTCACTCCCCGTGACTACACGTCAGATGGTGCTGCGCCCACCAGGGATGCTCGCCGCCTTTGTATGCGTATGTTATCACCTGCTTGAGACTTGAGATGGCTGTCGGGAGCGGAGAGCGCGTTTGCGCGCGTGTGTGTGTGTAGTGTGAGTGGGTGTTTAAACTCGGGGCCGTGCCTGGCCGGCGGGCTCGGCCACTGTCTCCCGCCCGCCCCGTTGCGCCCGCCCGACACACATCTGACCGCGCCGACCCAGTGTGCTTAGAAAGTGTTCGCATCAAACACTGTGTTTCGTAATGACGATCAGGCGCGGCTGAATAATTGTCATATATATCACGTATCTGTAGGGCCGGAGGGAGAGTTGGAATGACTCCAGTGCCTCATTTGAGTGTGCTTCATGCACCGGCATGCTTGTATTGGACTTTTCAGATTTCAAAATATAAACTTCCTTTGGACTGCCGCTACGTTACGCTGTCCAACACACCGCGCGGCGAACATTCTTGGCACCGCCACGCCGGTGCGGTGTGCTGTGCCGGCGGCCTGGCCATCATGTGGTTGTACCGTGCGTGAAGTCATCAGAGTGGCGGCGTCCTTGCCTGGGGCGAGCGTCACGGCTGCCGGCCGGGCCGCGCTGTTCAGTGGGCGCCGCTGTCCCAGATCGCCCGCTCGCTGGCACCGCGCCGGGCCGCCCACCTGTAATTACACGGAACTCCGTGTCCTTGTAGGCTCCCCTGCAATCTTCTGCCGTGGGCCGTGGGCCGTGAGCGGTGTGGACGGGATTGCCTCATCACCAACGGTCAGAGATGCGTCAAGATGTTGAGTCATTGTGGATATCTGTGGGTCAGAGATGCGTCAAGATGTTGAGTCATTGTGGATATCTGTGGGTCAGAGATGCGTCAAGATGGTGAGTCATTGTGGATAGCTGTGGGTCAGAGATGCGTCAAGATGTTGAGTCATTGTGGATAGCTGTGGGTCAGAGTTGCGTTATGTTGAGTCATTGTGGATAGCTGTGGGTCAGAGATGCGTCAAGATGTTGAGTCATTGTGGATATCTGTGGGTCAGAGTTGTGTTGTGTTGAGTCATTGGAGATAGCTGTGTGTCAGAGTTGTGTTGTGTTGAGTCATTGGGGCTAGCTGTTTGTCAGAGTTATGTTGTACTGCGTTACTGGGGCTAGCTGTTTGTCAGAGTTATGTTGTGTTGAGTCTGTCACACAAAGTACAGTTGAGTTATGCGCGACGCGTAAATATATAAAGAATAATAATTATTTTTGGCAGTTCCTCGGAAGGTAACATATACGTCGGTACCCTGTTATTCAGCTCCTCTGATTATCACCAGAAGTGTATGTGTGTGGTGGACGTCTGACAGACTGTAGCAGTGGCCCAGTGAGCGCTCTGACAGACTGTAGCAGTGGCCCAGTGAGCGCTCTGACAGACTGTATCAGTGGGCCAGTGAGCGCTATGACAGACTGTATCAGTATCAGTGGCCCAGTGAGCGCTCTGACAGACTGTAGCAGTGGCCCAGTGAGCGCTCAGATAGACTGTAGCAGTGGCCCAGTGAGCGCTCTGACAGACTGTAACAGTGGCCCAGTGAGCGCTCTGACAGACTGTAGCAGTGGCCCAGTGAGCGCTCTGACAGACTGTAGCACTGGCCCAGTGAGCGCTCTGACAGACTGTAGCAGTGGCCCAGTGAGCGCTCTGATAGACTGTAGCAGTGGCCCAGTGAGCGCTCTGACAGACTGTAACAGTGGCCCAGTGAGCGCTCTGACAGACTGTAGCAGTGGCCCAGTGAGCGCTCTGACAGACTGTAGCAGTGGCCCAGTGAGCGCTCGGATAGACTGTAGCAGTGGCCCAGTGAGCGCTCTGACAGACTGTAGCAGTGGCCCAGTGAGCGCTCTGACAGACTGTATCAGTGGGCCAGTGAGCGCTCTGACAGACTGTATCAGTATCAGTGGCCCATTGAGCGCTGTGACAGACTGTAGCAGTGACCCTGTGAGCGCTCTGACAGACTGTATCAGTGGCCCAGTGAGCGCTCTGATAGACTGTAGCAGTGGCCCAGTGAGCGCTCTGATAGACTGTATCAGTGGCCCAGTGAGCGCTCTGATAGACTGTAGCAGTGCCCCAGTGAGCGCTCTGACAGACTGTAACAGTAGCCCAGTGAGCGCTCTGACAGACTGTAGCAGTGGCCCAGTGAGCGCTCTGACAGACTGTAGCAGCGGCTCTGATAGACTGTAGCAGCGCTCTGATAGACTGTAGCAGTGGCCCAGTGAGCGCTCTGATAGACTGTAGCAGTGGCTCAGTGAGCGCTCTGACAGACTGTAGCAGTGGCCCAGTGAGCGCTCTGATAGACTGTATCAGCGGCCCAGTGAGCGATCTGATAGACTGTATCAGCGGCCCAGTGAGCGCTCTGACAGACTGCAGCAGTGGCCCAGTGAGCGCTCTGACAGACTGTAGCAGAAGCCCAGTGAGCGCTCTGACAGACTGTAGCAGCGGCCCAGTGAGCGCTCTGACAGACTGTAGCAGTGGCCCAGTGAGCGCTCTGACAGACAGACTGTAGCAGAGGCCCAGTGAGCGCTGTGACAGACTGTAGCAGTGACCCAGTGAGCACTCTGACAGACTGTAGCAGAGGCACAGTGAGCGCTCTGATAGACTATCAGTGGCCCAGTGAGCGCTGTGACAGACTGTATCAGTGGCCCAGTGAGCGCTCTGACAGACTGTATCAGAATCAGTGGCCCAGTGAGCGCTCTGACAGACTGTAGCAGCGGCCCAGTGAGCGCTCTGATAGACTGTATCAGTGGCCCAGTGAGCGCTCTGACAGACTGTATCAGTGGCCCAGTGAGCGCTCTGACAGACTGTATCAGTGGCCCAGTGAGCGCTTTGACAGACTGTATCAGTGGCCCAGTGAGCGCTCTGACAGACTGTATCAGTGGGCCAGTGAGCGCTCTGACAGACTGTATCAGTATCAGTGGCCCAGTGAGCGCTGTGACAGACTGTAGCAGTGGCCCAGTGAACGCTCTGATAGACTGTAGCAGTGGCCCAGTGAGCGCTCTGACATACTGTATCAGTGGCCCAGTGAGCGCTCTGATAGACTGTAGCAGTGGCCCAGTGAGCGCTCTGATAGACCGTAGCAGTGGCCCAGTGAGCGCTCTGACAGACTGTATCAGTGGCCCAGTGAGCGCTGTGACAGACTGTAGCAGTGACCCAGTGAGGACTGTATCAGCGGCCCAGTGAGCGCTCGGACAGACTGTAGCAGCGGCCCCGTGAGCGCTCGGACAGACTGTAGCAGTGGCCCAGTGAGCGCTCTGATAGACTGTAGCAGTGGCTCAGTGAGCGCTCTGACAGACTGTAGCAGTGGCCCAGTGAGCGCTCTGATAGACTGTAGCAGTGGCCCAGTGAGCGCTCTGATAGACTGTAGCAGTCGCCCAGTGAGCGCTCTGATAGACTGTAGCAGTGGCCCAGTGAGCGGTGTGACAGACTGTATCAGTGGCCCAGTGAGCGCTCTGACAGACTGTATCAGAGGCCCAGTGAGCGCTCTGACAGACTGTAACAGCGGCCCAGTGAGCGCTCTGACAGACTGTATCAGTGGCCCAGTGAGCGCTCTGATAGACTTTAGCAGTGGCCCAGTGAGCGCTCTGATAGACTGTAGCAGTGGCCCAGTGAGGGCTCTGATAGACTGTAGCAGTGGCCCAGTGAGCGCTCTGATAGACTGTAGCAGTGGCCCAGTGAGCGCTCTGATAGACTGTAGCAGTGGCCCAGTGAGCGCTCTGATAGACTGTAGCAGTGACCCAGTGAGCGCTCTGATAGACTGTAGCAGTGGCCCAGTGAGCGCTCTGACAGACTGCAGCAGTGGCCCAGTGAGCGGAGTAAGGTGGTGATGCGGCCGTCAGAGGGTGGCCGTACATGCCACTCAGCGGCGCCTGGACTGTGGTGTTTTTGCTCCTGCCCGTGGCCGTACCACCGTACTGCCGCGTCACAGCCGGCCGGCCGGCCAGGCATCAGCCGCCCTGTCGGGTAAATTACCAGCCTCTCACAGCCGCGGTAACACGATTAGCGATCTGTGCGGCGGCTCAATGGCCGTCGCACCTGCACAGAGTACATGCGACGTCACGCTTTCCAACGCGATCCTCATCACCGATTGGAATGCAATCCTTTCTATAGGCCTGGGCGGGACGGCGCGCGGTGTGAGGTACGGTTTCCCTGCTGCACTGTACTGATCCAGAGACGCTGACCAGTGGGCATGACGGCTCAGACGGCGCGCGGTGTGAGGTACGGTCTCACTGCTGCACTGTACTGGTCCAGAGACGCTGACCAGTGGGCATGACGGCTCAGACGGCGCGCGGTGTGAGGTACGGTCTCACTGCTGCACTGTACTGGTCCAGAGACGCTGACCAGTGGGCATGACGACTCAGTGATTGGTCTGCCAGTTAGTGATTGGGCGAGACGGCACGGCGGGGGCCAAAAGACTGACTTCGCATCACCACACGGCGCCGCTGATTCCGCAGCCCGCTCTTAGCCGTCAGCTGGCACTGTACACCGAGTCATGAACTCCTGAATCAGATCAGTGTCCGTCTGACTTCACTGTGGTCCATCTCATCAGAAATGGAGTCAGTCTGAGTCATTGATCAGAGTTTCGGCTCAAATTGAATCACGTCAGTAGTTTGTGTGTGGATAAAGCATGCATGGCGCTGTGATATGTAACCTTGTGACCACCGATATCTGGGGACCTGATCTGATCCGGCGGGTGACCTGTGATATATAACCTTGTGACCACCGGTAGCTGGGACATGATCTGATCCGGCGGGTGGCCTGTGACCTGATCCAGCCCTGCCAATGTGACCGGTGTGATCCAGTGTAACCTGCCTGTCCTGTGACCTGATCCAGCCCTGCCAATGTGACCAGTGTGATCCAGTGTAACCTGCCTGTCCTGTGACCTGGCCCAGCCCTGTCAAGGTGGCCAGTGTGATCCAGTGCAACCTGCCTGTCCTGTGACCTGACCAGAGCGGAGCTGACATGTGACCGTTACCCTGCAGACGACGCGCCAGGACACCCATCCTGCTGCCGCCGGCCGGCGAGCTGGCCTGCCGCGGCCGCAGCGCTGCCGAGCTGCAGAGCCTGCTGCTGCAGCAGCTGCAGCTGCAGCAGGAGCTGGCCGCTCACCGGGCCGCCGAGCCGGCTGACCAGGCCGACATCGACCTGCGCACCCTGGCGCACACGCTCAAGAGACGCGACTTCAGCATCAATGTGTGAACGGCGGCCGGCAGCGGACCTCAGCGGCGCAGGGGAGGGGCTGCTGACCGCCGCCCGGCAGCGGACCTCAGCGGCGCAGAGGAGGGACTGCTGACCGCCGCCCGGCAGCGGACCTCAGCGGCGCAGAGGAGGGACTGCTGACCGCCGCCCGGCAGCGGACCTCAGCGGCGCAGAGGAGGGACTGCTGACCGCCGCCCGGCAGCGGACCTCAGCGGCGCAGAGGAGGGACTGCTGACCGCCGCCCGGCAGCGGACCTCAGCGGCGCAGAGGAGGGACTGCTGGCCGCCGCCCGGCAGCGGACCTCAGCGGCGCAGAGGAGGGACTGCTGACCGCCGCCCGGCAGCGGACCTCAGCGGCGCAGGGGAGGGACTGCTGTCCGCCACCGCCGTGTCCCGAGACAGCTGCTACAGGCCCACTGGGACGCTCAGCTATGTGTGCAGCAGTGGATGGAGCCAGCTGTGTGTGCAGCAGTGGATGGAGCCAGCTGTGTGTGTCAGCTGCTGCAGGCTCACTGTGGCGCTCATCTGTGTGTGCAGCAGTGGATGGAGCCAGCTGTGTGTGTCAGCTGCTGCAGGCTCACTGTGGCGCTCAGCTTTGTGTGCAGCAGTGGATGGAGCCAGCTGTGTGTGTCAGCTGCTGCAGGCCCACTGTGGCGCTCAGCTGTGTGTGCAGCAGTGGATGGAGCCAGCTGTGTGTGCAACAGTGGATGGAGCCAGCTGTGCGTGTCAGCTGCAGAGGCGAGCTGTGGGGACGAGCTGCGGGGACGAGCTGCGGAGCCCAGCTGCGGAGCCCAGCTGCGGAGCCTGCAGAGTCGGCTGATGTTCATGGGTGACGGCCTAGTAAGGTCGTATGCCGCCATGCTGTGTCAATACAGAGGAGCCATACAGACTGTCTTCAGAGGAGAGCTCTTCCATGGAGTGTGTGCTGGCGGGGGAGTCTGCCTCTGACTGAGCGGATCTGATCAGTGGGAGCATACATAACCAGCAGTGAAAGTCGCATGGTCGCAGGCCTTGCGAGGCCTGCTGATAGAAAGTCTGACGAGCAGGCCTGGCGAGGCCTGCAGATAGAAAGTCTGACGAATGGCCGACAAGAGATCGTAGTGGTTTTCCCATTTCCCAGGGGATGTCGTGGATGGTAATTTATGTGAATTATTTTGCATCAGTTCGGTCACGTGATGATATTTGTATTTGATGAGCCGCTGCTAAGCAGGTGCTGGCTGCTAAAACACCGCTGTTGAGCAGCTGATCAGCTACGAAAGGATGTAAGGATATCGTGTCATGAACACAAAGCAGGGTGTCAGTTATAGTGGGCCTTCCAGCATGCATAGGCGCAAATGTTGGCTTGGCTATCCGTGTGTTTCACCTCTGTTTAAGCGTTGTTCTGATGTTGAAGTTGAATCTGAATGGTGTGGTGGCACTAACTACTGTTATGTGTGATTGCCTGCTTGTTCGATATATCTGCATAGGATTAGATTACTTCAAGCTTTTAAGAATGTGCTGCGATTGGTGAGTTTCAACTGATCGCCGTACCCGTTGGTGTTATTGCGCGCATCTATATGTGTTGCCAAAGTCAGCTGTAGATATTTTTATTTATTACAAAAGATTTGTACAATAATAATTAATACATAAATACACGTACGAGTATATGATGCGGGCATTCAGCTGTTCTTTACCTTGACTCCGACGGAATGACGCGTGATGACGTCACCAGAACGCAGGAGAGCGCGGGCGACTTCGCACTGAGGCGGCAGTCGCCTCAATAACGACGCGAGCATCACACACTCGGGAACAAAACGTGACAACACAGAGCCACGGGGACTGGTCCGACCAGCGGAAAACTTCCCCGTGCCCGCTCCGGTCAACGACAATAACAATATCACAGTAAGGGAATTCGCGGCCTTAACCTAATGACTTAGACTATGGTGGACTGTATGCGGCTCATGCTGATGACGTCACGCGCTGCGGCTGCTGGGTGGCCGCCTAGTACTGCTGCTGGGGCTGCTGCGGGTAGCCCTGCTGCTGCTGCTGCTGCTGCTGCTGCGGCTGCTGGTAGCTCTGCTGCGGCTGCTGGTAGCTCTGCTGCGGCTGCTGCTGCTGCTGCTGCTGCTGCTGCTGCGGCTGCTGGTAGCTCTGCTGCGGCTGCTGGTAGCTCTGCTGCGGCTGCTGCTGGGCACACTTGGTGACGGTCTGGACGTTCTGCTGAGTGCGGGTCACCTCCACGGTCTGCACGTTCTGGCTGGTGACGGTGTTGGTGATGGCCTGCACCTGAGGCTCGTTTTGGGTCTTCGTCTGCACCACCTCGTACGAGCTGGTTACGAACTCGGTCTGGAACTGGGTCTGGTACGTGGTGGTCACCGACGTCTGAACCTGGGAACACACGGAGACGGCGGGACGTCAGACGGGAAACAGCGGCAGACACGTCAGGTGGTCACTGACTGTGCTGGACACGAATCTGACACAGCGCTCAACTGAATGGCAACAAGTTCAGTGTTTGCATTGTCAGAATCAGCAGGTAACAGCTGTCAAATTATTTCGAATTGCTGTGGATGCATCGCGCATGGTTGCAATATTGTTGCGAAGAGCCGACCGCCGCACGCACGCCACTGATGGCGGCCAGCATGAGCTGCCCCGTGTGCGGACGGAGTTCGCCAGGCGCAGCTTCCTGTGCCGAGCAGCGAGCGCATGGAACGGCCTACCGCCAAAGGCTGGACAATAGCTGCATGTGCCTCTCTGTAGTAGTATTGACCGTCTTGTGATTGCGCATTCTGTCACTCTTTTAACGTAGCCACTATTGTGTTTTATTGTGCGTGTTTTATACTATAGCGTGTCACATACATGTGCCATAAAAAACATAAATGTAATGACGTGGATGCCATAAAAACCATGTAATGGAGGATCCGAATACATTATCTGTATTTGTATCTGTATCTTGAAATCATGCTACGATAAATGATATCGTTGCCGAGGATGGTCCGAGGCAGATTACACCGCTGCGCGCCGGTGGTGATAATGTGTGGCTACTGACCTGCGGGACGCGCTGAGTGCTGGTGACGGTGACGGTGACCGGGTACTGCTGCGCCTGCGTCTGGGTGAAGGTGTCCGTCTCGGTGACGGTTTCATGCTCGTCCTCGGTGAAGACCAGGGTGGATGTGACTGTCTCCACCTGGGGCACCACCACGGTGTTGGTACGGTAGGCGATCTTGGTCTCCTCCTGGTACTCGGAGCCGCCGGCGCGCGTGGTCGTCTCCAGCTGTACCACCGTCTGCGGGTAGTACTCGGTCTCGGTGACGTACTTGTAGAGCGTGGTCGGCAGGAACTCGGTGCGGGTGTCGTACACGGTCACCGGGATCACCGCCTTGGTCCAGGTCAGGATGTACTTGGTCTCGTCCCGGCATTTGCCGCCGCTGCCGCCGGCGCCACCGCCGCCGAAACCGCCGCCGAAACCGCCGCTTGCACCGCCGCCTGCACCGCCGAAACCGGCACCGCCAGCGAAACCGCCGCCCACCACGTTAAAGGAAGTGTCGAGGGCGGGGGCGGGGGCGGCACCGCCGGGTCCACCGTAGCCCTGAGAGGGGGCGGCGGCGGCGGCGGCCGGGGCGCCATATCCCTGGTTGACCTGGCGCTTCTCCACCTGTTTGGCGGAGACGGCCACCACCAGACACACCATAGCAACGTGACGCAGCATCTGCAACAGAGAGGAGCGGAGCCTGGTCAGACACGAAGACATAGATACACGGTCAGACACGAGCCTGGTCAGACACGGAGACATAGATACACGGTCAGACACGGAGCCTGGTGAGACAGGGAGGCACTAAGACAGGGTCAGATACGGACCTGGTCAGACACGGGGACACGGAGCCTGGTCAGACATTGGGACACGGAGCCTGGTCAGACACGAATCCTGGTCAGACGCAGTGGTGTCTGGCAGGACTCAGTCAGGTTGATGGGGCCAATTTCCCGCCCCTCGGTCACCGAGACGATGCGCGGACCACGCTTACGCCATGTGCAGGCCCAGTGACTCTCCCCAGTGACCACTTGACCGGTTTGCGGCAGTTGTTGGTCAACGCATGCAATGTGTGGCGCCGGAGCCGCTCCACACGCCAGACCGTGGGAGCGTCCATTAACTAACGGCCGTTTGGTGGTCTCGGTGGCCGATGATGACCGGGTGAGCAGCCATCAGAGCGTCAGGCTCACTGCAACATCACGAGATCCCGCTACGCCATGTCCCACGCGCTCATAACTACGTGAACTACATGAGGGATGACCGGCGCTTGTCGCCATTACACTGCGGATCGCCGGCCCGGCCCGGGGTCTGTTTTCTCGGAGAAGCGTTACATCAACTAATGATTCGCTGGTGAGGGAGACATACGTTCCAATAATGATGGCTTTTTGTCGAGAGGGGCGTGGCAACGGCCATGACATTACGGATTCATGAGCGATAGTTTGAAAGTTGGGTATGCCGACAGGCGTAATATACGACAAAGGATGAGGGAAAAGGCCATAAAGTATGATGTTCCTGACATTATGTGATTGATAAGCCGACAAAGATAAGAGGGCAACGTCTACCGCTTTCTGAGTAACCTCGCCGAGCAGTCATTTTTTTTTCAGGCGCATACTATTGAGGTGAGTTGTGCTCTATCATGGCTTCTCAGTGAGAGCGTTGTTTGGCCTGCCTGCTGGCCGGCTGGGTCCGGTCCCAGCTCTGCAGGCTGTGGGGCCCGGTCTCAGCACCACAGGCTGTGGGTCCCGGTCCCAGCTCCACAGGCTGTGGGGCCCGGTCCCAGCACCACAGGCTGTGGGGCCCGGTTCCAGCTTCACAGGCCGTGGGGCCCGGTCTCAGCACCAAAGGCTGTGAGTCCTTGTCCCAGCTCCACAGGCTGTGGGACTTGGTCCCAACTCCCCAGGTTGTGGGACCCGGTCCCAGCTCCACAGGCTGTGGGTCCCGATCCCAGCTCCACAGGCTGTGGGGCCCGGTCTCAGCACCACAGGCTGTGGGTCCCTGTCCCAGCTCCACAGGCTGTGGGACTCGGTCCCAGCTCCCCAGGTTGTGGGACCCGGTCCCAGCTCCACAGGCTGTGGGTCCTGATCCCAGCTCCACAGGCTGTGGGTGCCGGTCCCAGCTGCACATGCTGTGGAGTCTGGTCCCAGCACAACAGGCTGTGGGGCCCGGTACCAGCTCCACAGGCTGTGGGACCTGGTCACAGCTCCACAGGCCATGGGACCCGGTCTCAGCTCCGCAGTCTGTGGGACCCGGTCCCTGCTCTGCAGGCTGTGGGACCCGGTTCCAGCTCCGCAGGCCGTAGGACCCGGTCTCAGCTCTGCAGGCCATGGGACCTGGCCCCAGATCCACATGCTGTGGGGTCTGGTCCCAGCTCCACAGGCTGTGGGGTCTGGTCCCAGCTCCACAGGCTGTGGGACCTGGTCCCAGCTGCGCTGGGTGTGGGACCCGGTCCCAGCTCTGCAGGCTGTGGGACCCGGTCCCAGCTCTGCAGACTGTGGGACCTGGTCCCAGCTCTGCCTGCATCCTGAGCACGCTGACAGTCGGCACTGAGCGCGGCTTCAAATAGCCACAGGCGGTGGTGGCGGCAGCAGCAGTGTGACCTGGCGGAACTCAGAGGTCAGCCAACCAACGGCCACTCGCGGCGGCGAGCACGCGGCTACTTTCCCCATCGTCAACTGTCGGATGCTCGCCGGCCGAGGGCGCCGGTAGGCTCCCCGAATACCGCCTCAGAGCCGCCCGGCTCACTTTCACCCCCGGCTGCAGCACAGGAGGGAACTATTCCAAGGAGCGGAGAGCGCGGGAGGGAACTATTCCAAGGAGCGGAGAGCGCGGGAGTCAGGAGACTCACGGACCGACAATAATGCCAGCGGGATTTGTGGCGCTTCTTATGGGATTCACAGATGTGAGTGAGATATGCATCTAACAGTGAAAAACGCCCCATGGCAGTCACATCAAGATCTGATGGATCATTTAGATGTCACGTGACCGTAGTAAGAATGCTCTGTTGATGAGATGAGGAGGAAAGCAAAAAACGGGTCGGCAGCATACTTCAGCAGCAGATATGTGAAATATAATTTCGCCCTGAGACAGCTCCGGCAGCTCGGCGGCCGCCCGCACCCGCCGCGGGTGGTAAACAAGCCCTGCGGGAGGTGAGCTATGGCCAACCTCCAGCCGTCCATCAACGGCGAGTTGAAGGCTGTCTATCTTGACGGCATAGGGCTCGGAGAGACGGGAACAGGCCTCCCTGACATCAGGCTTATGCATCTGAATGTATGCTCAGTTTATACCAATCAACATTAGGAAGCAGAATGACAGATAGTCATGGAGATAGAAATTAATCATGATATAGCATTGCTTGACACAACTGAATGAATGATAAGAACATGTCAGCAATCCACCTGTTCCATTGTCTGTGAGTAAGGATCGAATTACTAAGTTAGTGCTGATTTGAGGCATCATTCATGAGATGTAGACTAAAAATACAACTTCACACCATATAATCATGGTTTCCTGCGATGCTCTTTAAAAGTTATACGTCATGACGCCCCCCCCCTCCCCCTCCCCCTACGAAAAAGGGACATCCTGTTCTGAGCTGCTGACGCAGTGTCACTGCAGAGGCTGTAAGCTGGGGGACATTTGGCCGTCACACATGGTCAGGCAACTCCCACGGCTAGAGTGGACCAAACGGAGGACATGCCCGACGGAAGTTCCCACCGAACCGATACACGAGCCGAGCGAAAGTGAAATGTTGCTGCTCTAATAGCATACGCGAGTATAATTTATTTAGGATAATGTGAATGTTCCAACTTCAAAGGTAGTGGAAAACTGTACAAATGATGGTGATGACTGTGAATGTTCAAACTTCAAAGGTAGCGAAAAACTATACAAATGATGTTGATGACAAGCAAAGATGTAACATGGACTATAAGAGCGACGTAAGGGAATATGCATTACGGGGAAGAATACTGTACAAATGTGATATTCAACGAAAAATTGTTCAATGCACGGATTTGATATGTAATGTCATGCTATGTCTCGTTCTAGCTGCAAAGTCTTATCATTTTGTATTACAGTTTGATAGGCCCCAGGCAATTAGAGGAATGGAAGACGCACCACGCTGTAATAAGATGCAATTTAGCCGCTTTATCAAACAATTCTACCCACCAGATTGCTAGTGAATAGGTGCATACAGTGTCGAGACAACGTTGGAAGTGTTTTCTAGATTTTAGTATTTTGCTGAAGTTTTTGATATTTTTATCTCACAAAAACAGCGTGCTCACAGCGGATGCTTTCTGGTCTGATTTTCTCTGAAATAAATGTTAGATTGGATTATTCTTTTTAAACCAAAACCTTTTGCTGTAAGTACCATTGCCATGAAACAAACACTATTTTTCCTGCGCCATGATATTTTGCATTTAAATGATAGGGCGTGATTGGTATTTCAGTAAAAAAGTCGCATGATCCGATGAAATGGAACAGAACCTAGTTACCGTTTTGAGTTCCCCTGTAATACTTTCGTCGATTTACCACACAACTGAAATTTGTATATTCCATTTGCATATATTATACCTGCTGAATTGTTTGGACACAGCCTAAGGATTGTTAAAATGTGTACATTAAGTTACAGCTTTAGTTCAAGGGTAGAGGAGCCCAGTCTGGTCAGATCAAACCGTCCGGCAAAGCTAGCAGCCTGGCTCAGGCTGCTGGTGTCCACACTGAGTTGATCGCCCCCCACACACATCGGCTCACCACGGAATCACACACAGTCCACAGCCGCCACGGGCAGACCTCTCGCCAGCTGCTCACCTTGCCTTGTTGAGTCCACCGCGAGCTGTACACTGATGCCGGGAGAGGCGGCCCAGCCGACTTTATACCGCCGCCGTCCGTCCTTTCCCGCCGTGTCAGCGTCACTCGGTGGTTGGCGTCGGTGACTGTGACGACCTGCCCTCCGGCGGTCAGAGGCACCAGACAGCCGACCACGGGATCCTGACATACCCCTGTCCCTCCGGCGGTCAGAGGCAGCGAACAGCCGGCCACGGGATCCTGGCATACCCCTGTCCTGACCTCGGTCAGAGGCAGCGGACAGACGACCACGTGATCCAGGCATACCCCTGTCCCGACCTCGGTCAGAGGCACCGGACAGCCGACCACGGGATCCTGGCATACCCCTGTCCCTCCGGCGGCCAGAGGCAGCGGACCGCCGACCACGGGATCCTGGCCGGACCTCCGTGAGAGGCAGCAGACAGCCGACCACGGGATCCTGGCATACCCCTGTCCCTCCGGCGGTCAGAGGCAGCGGACAGCCGACTACGGGATCCTGGCATACCCCTGTCCCTCCGGCGGTCAGAGGCAGCAGACAGCCGACCACGGGATCCTGGCATACCTCTGTCCCTCCGGCGGTCAGAGGCAGAGGACAGCCGACCACGGGATCCTGGTATACCCCTGTCCCTCCGGCGGTCAGAGGCAGCAGACAGCCGACCACGGGATCCTGGCATACCCCTGTCCCGACCACGGCCCGAGAAACACCGGACAGCCGACCACGGGATCCTGGCATACCCCTGTCCCGACTTCGGCCCGAGAGGTACCGGACTATAGGACCAGCGCCCATAGCTGCGCAGTGCATCAACAGACGACCAGGCCCGGAACCCACGAGCACGCCTGTGGTACTCACCGGCGGACAGCGGATCACGGAACCCTCGTATATAGCAGCACTGTCCCTGGTCAGACATCAGCTCACGGAACCTGCACCAACACCTCCACCGTCCAGTCGTGATCAGACATCAGCTCACGGAACCTACACCAACAACTCCACCGTCCAGTTGTGGTCAGACATCAGCTCACGGAACCTGCACTTACACCTCCACTGTCCAGTCTTGGTCAGACATCAGCTCACGGAACCTGCACCAACACCTCCACCGTCCAATCGTGGTCAGATATCAGCTCACGGAACCTGCACCAACTCCTCCACCGTCCAGTCGTGGTCAGATATCCGCTCACGGAACCTACACCAACACCTCCACCGTCCAGTCGTGCTGCCATGGTGAACCCCATCTGGTGTACTACTGAAAAGGTCGCACCTCGGAAAAATAGCGAACGCTTACATTTATTGATCGTGTCGGTATTCTGCACTCACATCACGTATAACGTCGGTCTCGTCCTTGACGTTACCTTTGGTGTTATGCAACTGATGGCAACATCCTCAATGAAATTGGTGTTGCGGCTTGAGAGTGTGTGGATTTATAGAAGTGAGAATAGCCAAAGGCATTCTTCGGCTTCCATACTCAAAGCTAATCAGATACACTGACAAATGGGTAAGTACACTTAGTAGTGTGCAGTCAATATAGAACGGGTAACCGCATCGGAATATTTCCTCCTCATCGGTATTTCTAATTTCTACCAATGCAGTATTTGTGTGGGTATTTCTAATGGGTATTTTGGTATTTTATAATGGGTATTTCTATTCTGTCCACTACGATGCAGTGAAATCGATTGTAGCGGAACCAAAAATGGAACAATTCGGTGTCACTGTCTTGCAATGAACATAGCAACCGTCTCTCGCTAGTATAAAGAGCGTCAGAAATGTGTGGTTGGCATTGATATTCTTATTTCATTTATTTTACACGAACTTATGCTACAATATTTTGACTGCACATATAATTATGTTTTAATTCCTTCTATGTATCTTCACTCCAGCCGAAATTAACAGTGAACATATTCTGTATTAACAGTCTTTTGTCTTTTTTGCAACCTTGAAGGAATGATGAGCATGGTGTTATGTTTCAGCCAGAAATGCAGTCTCCGAGTTAGTGCCCAGTGAATCATCACAGTCTCCTTTCGGCTTCCTTGCGTCGATCCTGAACTCGTGCTGACGAGTTCCTCGGTTTTTGCTAGGCTAGACAGCTCGATAGCATAACCATCCCTCAGTGCTATTTCTTACTTTGCATATGTCACGTTCAATCCACGAAAATGCAGCAATGGCATGGTTACATACGTTCTATTTTGTACTACAAAATTAATGGTTAGTACTAGCGGCGAGTCAGATAATCGCTCATATCTCCTAAACCATTTGCCGGAATTGTTAGCAATTTTGTATGCTGATCGAAAGCTGTGTCGTCCTAGAAATTAAGTACTCATTTTGCGTTTTCATTCATGGAGTTTTCTGAAATTGGCGAACAATCTTCAGATCCATATTTCGCCTAAGTTCGTAACTTAATTCCTACGTACGCCTATGATGCCCCAACCAGCCGTGACCGCACGCGGCCAATCAGCACTCTGGAAGCAGTTCCACGAGTACGATTGCTGAAGGTCGGCTGAATGAATGAGCTCCTGCGTCAGGTCATGGTCGCGTGGTCACTGTGCGGGCGGAGTCAGCTGGGTCAATGACCTCCGGTCATATCCCTCGCAGAGAGCTGAGACATCGCTAGTTGAGGCGGACTGGGCCGGGCCGGGCCGGACCGCGTAATGCTATCCCAGGTGAACGTAGTTATCGGCATTGTATGCGGTATTTGAATGTGCTTCGCTGACTGCAAAAAACGGATCGAAGAGAATAGCCGTTTTCACGAAGGATTATTGCGCTGAAACGTTTCTGAAAGATTCTGAAAGTTGTGAAAAACTACACAACTTTTACATGCGATTTTTGGCTAGATATATCCTTCATAATTTTGTAATATGTTGGTAAGAATAAAATATGTTGAAAAAATTGCGGTTTGGTGGTAATAAGCAAGATAAATAATGATATAATTTTCCTGAAACGCCAGTTGTAGTCGAAAATATGAAGTGCTGCTGAAAACGATGGTGATATTTTTTCTCTCTAAAAATCACTTAACTTTATACAAATTAAGTTTTTAAATTTGGGATGATTGAGCTTAGACCGCCCCTGATTGGCTGACAATGTTGGATTGGCGGACAAAGTGGCTGTCAGCCAATCGGCGGCGGCACTAGTTTAGACCCCATTTCGCAAACTATAAATTAAATTGTTTAAAAACGTGTAAGTTATAACTAAACCGTCAACTAAGCCGCTGATTTCAATGCACTTTTTCAAATGCTTGTTGATTGTTCATAAAGTTTGGCACATATTCACAAAAGATAGAGTCCGGGAAACATATTGCATACCTCCATGATACATAGCAATGCGTAGGGAGGCTGCCTAATTTACTGAATTCGTTACCGAGTACTTGCTGAGTACCGACCGTTATAAGTGTGGAACGCTTATCAACATTAACTTGAAATATCTTTCGGTAGGAAAGTTTGTGTGCAAAATGTAATGAATTTACAATATATTTTGGTCTCGTCTGTCGATTTCAAGTATTAACTCCATTTTGTAGGAAAAGGTAATTATTTCCCTTTAATCATAAATGCAGAAGTGGATAGATTCGTAAGAAGACATATACAAAATAATTAATAATAACAATAATAACAGGGGACCACAGAAGCTCTTGAAGATGTTTTAACGGACTGCGAAAGCTATTCCAATATCGGACCATAAGCACACTAGGTGAATTAATTTTATTTGTATAAGCACAAAAAGAATGCATTATTATAAAACCATCAGACGGTTCGTGAAAATGCGAAGGAAAATAAGTGTTTACTTAATAATTTGTACTTAGTAACGCAATATTGTTTAGGTATACAAAGCAGCTTAGTTGGTTAAATTTGAACTTATATATGAGAAGTGAATAACAATAATGTATGGACTACCAAAAAGTCATAAACCTGACATACACTCACAAAAAAATCAGCACCTGCGCAGGGTGTCAACACCACCCTGCGCAGTGTGATGTGTGGTGTTGTGTGATGTCCACACAACCTAAGATACGTCACCTGGAAGGTGTTTTGCTTAGCACTTAGGGAGGTGCACCGGAACAACCGTGATCCCCGCTGCATGGGGTGTATAGGTTTAACGGAACATCCTTGATAACCGCTGCATGTGGTGTCGAGGTGACGCAATAGTCATGCGTGGGGTGTCGATTGATGCCTCAACCGGGCGTATTGCGGGAGTTCGTTTACTATTGGGAAAGGCGTAACGTCTCCGCTGCATGGGGTGTCGAGGTGTCGCAATACTCATGCAGGGGGTGTTGATTGACGCCTCAGCCGGGCGTATTGCAGGAGTTCGTTCACCACTGGGAGAGGTGTAACGGTCGCCGATGCTTGGGGTGTCGTGACGTAGACGCATGGCGGGCGGTGGCCGCCGCCGGGCGCCGGCTCAGAGACGTGTCACAACTCGCAAGACTCATGCCAATCTGAACACTCTGACCTGACTCTGACCACTCGCGCCAACCTTCCCAATCTGAGCAACTACAAATTAGTACGTTTCCGTGCAAAACCATCGTATTAACAAAACCGTTAATTATTGTAAACATATCCATGTATCAACATCAGCATCACAAATCAGCATCATCAAGCCTACTGATAAATCATCATAGTTACTATGGATCAACAGTCAGCTACGCATATTCATATGTTTATAGAAGCTTGGTCGGTGCAGCTCCGACCGGATAAGCAATACAATTGGTTGTAACGGAAGGGCACGAAACATATAACGCTATCATACCTAATGTTTATCGATCACAAATTCACAACTAACTACATTTCTAAGATCAAAAGAACGCAAGAAAGAACGCACTCACAACGCACAATTAGGTACTTATAACTCCGATCACGACAGCACGATTGACAGCCTTTCGCAACTCAACGGCAACTTGAACACTGACAACGGTGGACGCACGCACCCTGAACAACCTACCGCGGCTAAGGCCGCAGCATAACTGCGCGGGCACGGCGGCGCGGCCGGCCGGCGGTGATGTGCGCGCGCAGCCAACGCCGCGCCGCCGCCTGCATGCGTCTACGTCACGACACCCCAAGCAGCGGCGACCGTCACACCTCTCCCAGTGGTGAACGAACTCCTACAATACGCCCGGCTGAGGCGTCAATCGGCACCCCCGCATGAGTATTGCGACACCTCGACACCCCATGCAGCGGTGACGTTACGCTTCTCCCAGTGGTGAACGAACTCCCGCAATACGCCCGGCTGAGGCGTCAATCGACATCCCCGGCATGAGTATTGCGACACCTCGACACCCCATGCAGCGGTGACGAACACACAATGCGATGGTGGTCGGCACTGACACACCACGCAGGTGTCTGGCATGGTTGTAGATATCGAAGCATCAACAATGACACCCCATGCATGAGTAAATTTCGAAATTAACCCCTGTGGCAGGAGTTGACACCCGGGTCGTGTGTAGCGATTTTGTGAGTGTACCGCTCAGGCCAACCAAGCCCTTCTATGTAGGTATGATTGGTCACAGGCTTCTTCTATGTATCATTGGCTTCTTCTATGTATGATTGGTCACAGGCCGTCGGGCCAGCCAAACCTCGAGTGAGAGAGGAAAAAATCATCGTATTTAAGTCTCAGGCACACAAAATGGACGTAATTAAGTCTCAGGCAAAAAATCATCGTATTTAAGTCTCAGGCACACAAAATGGCTTTATTGATCTAAAACATTCATTTATACGACCAGTAAAACTCAATCGGATCAATGGTTGCAAAGTTATTAGCTTCTGAAAAGCGTCTGTACGGCCGTTTCGGGCCGATTCGGGCCGGTTCAGGCCGGGTCAAATGTTTCGCAGTCGGTCGCTTCTTTGAGCGGTCGCTTCGCGCCCGCTCGGTAATGAAGCATGCAGCGCTCAGGACGTACTCCCTTTTGGCGGATTCGAGGAAGGAGATCATGAACAATGTAATTCAACTTAATTTAGCTTTACCAGATCGCGCCCGCTCGATCATCGCCCCAAAAGGCGTTTCACTGGTATGTATGTTGGGCGTGTTTGTTGTGTAGGTTTTTAGTGTTAGCTGCGGTGTGTGCAAGACGCTGTTGCTTGGGGAGTGTATGACAAATTATCCTGCGAGTTTCTTCGTTTCGTATATTTAATTACCCTCTCTTGTTCATCATGTCATCATCCAACGAAGAAGGCTCACACCCGAAAATATATTTTGGATTTTCATTTGTTATTTCATCTTAATATGGGTATAAGGTTAAACTTCGTTCTACTTTTCTAAAATAATGCATTCGAAAATCATAGTTTCGGCCATATATGGGTGTCCCCTAAACAGTAGTCTTTAGCACGAGAGATAAACAAGCAAATGATGTGCGAACAAACCCAGATTTGACGTCAGCTCAATGTTTGGGTCTGGAGAGGCAATTGAACTTAAACCTGCAAAAAATCGTTACATTGTTTTCTGGAAATAACTATTGGGAAAAGAATGATAGTGATGATAATTATGTTCTATCACTTCAAAATTGTAGAAAGCATAAACAGACTGATCAGATGCCTACAGACTGTCAGTACGAAAGATAAAGCTTGATTCACACAGTGATGGAACTTCAGATGGACAATATTCTAAAGATTGAAATGCGAGCTTGCTCGTATATACAGGCTATTCCAAAATTGATGAGCAGTTGGTGGTGCCCATGTTTCAACCGTTTCCCACGACCGGCGAAAAACGGAATCTTATCGAAACCAGGTTGTTGGTTGGCCTTCCAGCATGCATAGGCAGGCGCAAATATTGGCTTGGCTATCCGTGTGTATCAGCTGCTTAAGCGTTGTTCTGATGTTGAAGTTGAATCTGAATGGTGTGGTTGAACTAACTACTGTTATGTGTGATTGCCTGCTTGTTAGATATCTGAATAAGATGAGATCATCTCAACCTTTGAAGAATGTTGTGCAATTGATCGCCGTACCCGTTGGTGTTATTGCGCGCAACTTTATGTATTGTTAACGTCATCTGTAGATATTTGTCTTTATTACAAAACATTTGTACAATGATAATTAGTACATAAATACACGTACGAGTATATGATGCGAGCAATCAGCTGTTCTTTACCTTGACTCCGACGGAATGACGCGTGATGACGTCACCAGAACGAAGGAGAGCGCGGGCGACTTCGCACTAAGGCGGCAGTCGCCTCAATAACGACGCGAGCATCACACACTCGGGAACAAAACGTGACAACACAGAGCCACAGGGACTGGTCCGACCAGCGGAAAACTTCCCCGTGCCCGCTCCGGTCAACGGCAATAACAATATCACAGTATGGGAATTCGCGGCCTTAACCTAATGACTTAGACTATGGTGGACTGTATGCGGCTCATGCTGATGACGTCACGCGCTGCGGCTGCTGGGTGGCCGCCTAGTACTGCTGCCGGGGCTGCTGCGGGTAGCCCTGCTGCTGCTGCTGCTGCTGCGGCTGCGGCTGCTGGTAGCTCTGCTGCGGCTGCTGCTGGGCGCACTTGGTGACGGTCTGAACGTTCTGCTGGGTGCGGGTCACCTCCACGGTCTGCACGTTCTGGCTCGTGATGGTGTTGGTGATGGACTGTACCTGAGGCTCGTTCTGGGTCTTCGTCTGCACCACCTCGTACGAGCTGGTCACAAACTGGGTCTGGAACTGGGTCTGGTACGTGGTGGTCACCGACGTCTGAACCTGGGAACACACGGAGACGGCGGGACGTCAGACGGGAAACAGCGACAGACACGTCAGGTGGTTACCGACTGTGCTGGACACGAATCTGACACAGCGCTCAACTGAATGGCAACAAGTTCGGTGTTTGAATTGTCAGAATCAGCAGGTAACAGCTGTCAAATTATTTCGAATTGCTGTGAATGCATCGCGCATGGTTGCAATATTGTTGCGAAGAGCTTCCAATCATTGTAAGAGAAATGATAACGTTGTCGAGGATGGTCCGAGGCAGATTACACCGCTGCGCGCCGGTGGTGATAATGTGTGGCTACTGACCTGCGGGACGCGCTGAGTGCTGGTGACGGTGACGGTGACCGCGTACTGCTGCGCCTGCGTCTGGGTGAAGGTGTCCGTCTCGGTGACGGTCTCGTGCTCGTCCTCGGTGAAGACCAGGGTGGACGTGACAGTCTCCACCTGGGGCACCACCACGGTGTTGGTGCGGTAGGCGATCTTGGTCTCCTCCTGGTACTCGGAGCCGCCGGCGCGCGTGGTCGTCTCCAGCTGTACCACCGTCTGCGGGTAGTACTCGGTCTCGGTGACGTACTTGTAGAGCGTGGTCGGCAGGAACTCGGTGCGGGTGTCGTACACGGTCACCGGGATCACCGCCTTGGTCCAGGTCAGTATGTACTTGGTCTCGTCCCGGCACTTGCCACCGCTGCCGCCGGCGCCTCCGCCGCCGAAACCACCGACAGCACCGCCAAAGCCGGCACCGCCAGCGAAACCGCCGCCCACCGCGTTGAACGAAGTGTCGAGGGCGGGGGCGGGGCCAGCACCGCCGGGTCCACCGTAGCCCTGAGAGGGGGCGGCGGCGGCGGCGGCCGGGGCGCCATATCCCTGGTTGACCTGGCGCTTCTCCACCTGTTTGGCGGAGACGGCCACCACCAGACACACCAGAGCAACGTGACGCAGCATCTGCAACAGAGAGGAGCGGGCCTTGTCAGAAACGGAGACATAGAGACACGGTCAGACACGAGGACACGGAACCTGGGCAGACCCGGAGACACGAAGCCTGGTCAGATATGGGGACACAGAGCCTGGTCAGACACGGAGACACGGAGCCTGGTCAGACACGGAGACACGGAGCCCTGTCAGACACGGAGACATAGATACACGGTCAGACACGGAGCCTGGTCAGATATGGGGACACAGAGCCTGGTCAGACACGGAGCCTGGTCAGATATGGGGACACGGAGCCTGGTCAGACACGGAGACACGGAGCCCTGTCAGACACGGAGACATATATACACGGTCAGACACGTAGCCTGGTCAGACACGGAGACATAGATACATGGTCAGACACGAGCCTGGTCAGACATGGGGACACGTAGCCTGGTCAGACACGGAGACATAGATACACGGTCAGACACGTAGCCTGGTCAGACTCGGAGACATAGATACATGGTCAGACACGTAGCCTGGTCAGACTCGGAGACATAGATACATGGTCAGACACGAGCCTGGTCAGACATGGGGACACGTAGCCTGGTCAGACACGGAGCCTGGTCAGACACGGAGACATAGATTCACGGTCAGACACGTAGCCTGGTCAGACTCGGAGACATAGATACATGGTCAGACACGAGCCTGGTGAGACATGGGGACACGTAGCCTGGTCAGACATGGAGACATTGAGACACGATAAGATAACGAAGCCTGGTCAGACATGGAGACATAGATACACGGCCAGACAAGAGCCTGGTCAGACATGAGGACACGTAGCCTGGTCAGACACGGAGCCTGGTCAGACACGTAGCCTGGTCAGACACGAAGCCTGGTCAGACACGGAGCCTGGTCAGACACGAAGCCTGGTCAGGCGCAGTGGAGTCCGGCAGAATTCAGTCAGGCGGATGGGACCATTTTTCCGCTCCTCGGTGACCGAGACGAAGCGCGGACCACGCTTGCGCCATGTGCCGGCCCAGTGACTCTCCCCAGTGACCACTTGACCGGTTTGCGACAGTTGTTGGTCAGCGCATCCAATGTGTGACGCCGGAGCCGCTCCACACGCCAGACCGTGGGAGCGTCCATTAACTAACGGCCGTCTGGTGGTCTCGGCGGCCGATGATGACCGGGTGAGCAGCCATCAGAGCGTCAGGCTCACTGCAATATCACGAGATCAAGCCTCGCTTCGAGACCGGAGCTGCTCCTCGACAACAGCAGTTGGATTCAGCTAGGATGTCATATTTGTGATATGGAAGTCTATAGTTGCACAGTACCACAGTTTGATTTAGAGTATAGTCTTTGCTGCCAGAGCGGGTATCATGAGTAATCATATCGCAGATATCGTGATGCTCGGAATCAAACAGCAAGCAGTTTGCGTGTTGATCTATATACTCATGCTTTAACCCTCGCCCGTTAAGGGCAAACTCACTTCGTGTTCGGGTAGGGGAGGGTTGGTACGACCCCCCCCCCTCTTAGCGTCTCGCCCCTAATTGAGCTATAGCTGCGATTAAAAAACGAACGTGATGATTGTCAGGAGAGGAAGCCGCTGATACCCGATTTTGAGGTCTTGGGTCTGAGGCATCCGGTCTTGGGTTGAGGTGATCTGAGTTCATGTCAATAACCCAAAAGTCATAAAAAGAAATTAAATGTGTATACATTGAATTTTATCGAGCTAGAATCGTGAATGATCATGCCTTGATGCTTAATGGGTGCCAAATTCGTAATCAGCGTCACAAAATGTCCTAAAAACTGCCAAATTAAAAAAGGTCACGTCAGGTCATCTGAGGTCAGTGACCTCGGTTGGCCTGTGAATGTGCATGACCCCAGTGGAACAACATATAATGATCTGAAATGGATCACTTATTTGAAATCAGCGTCACAAATTGTACTAGAAACCGCCAGAAGCCCAAAAAGTCATCTGATGTCATCGGAGGTCAATGACCTCAGTTGACCTCTGAAAAGGTTAATCGAGGTCATAATTTCAGTGGAAACCACAACTGTCACCTGGAAACACCTTTGCATATGCTCCTGAACAACGCACATTCGGAAACTGCACAAGTTGCAAGCATCGATCTGCGAGACGCCAGTTGCGCCTGACATGACCTTGAGAAACAGATCATAGGTCACGGGTCATGTGGGTTAGAAATTTAAGATTTATGTTTAATTAATTTCAGATTATGTGTCAAATTGTTCAAAAGTAGTGTACTGAAAGTTTCATTGCAATCGGTTAAAAAATACGCGAGTTTTTTTCTCAGAAAAACCGAGGGGGTGGCATCCATCGCCCCCCCCCCCCTACCCGGGCGAGGGTTAAAGTCGATTGCTTTTGTATATGTAGTGCACAATAACTTACAAGACGGTCACAATTCTCTGTGAGCAATTCACCAAAAGAGCGCCATTATTTAACGGGAGTGTTTTTAAACGGAAACATTGCCGGTCGCAAACGAGCACTCCCACTGTTAACTTCGGAGGCCCTAATCATTGCCAGCTTACGCCACGCCATGTCCCACGCGCCCATAACTACGTGAACTACATGAGGGATGTCCGGCGCTTGTCGCCATTACACTGCGGATCGCCGGCCCGGCCCGGGTCTGTTTTCTCGGAGAAGCGTTACATCAACTAATGATTCGTTGGTGGGCGAGTCATACGTTCCAATAATGATGGTTTTGTGTCGAAAGGGGCGTGGCAACGGCCATGAGTTGGGTATGCCGACTGGCGCAATGTACGACAAAGGATGAGGGAAAAGGTCATAAAGTATGATGTTCCTGACATTATGTGATTGATAAGCCGACAAAGATAAGAGGGCAACGTCTACCGCTTTCTGAGTAACCTCGCCGAGCAGTCATTTTTTACAGGCGCATACTATTGAGGTGAGTTGTGCTCTATCATGACAGCAGCGCTTCTCAGTGAGAGCGTTATTTGGCCAGCCTGCAGGCCATGGGACCTGGTCCCAGCTCCGCAGACTGTGGGAACCTGTCCCAGCTCTGCAGACTGTGGGACCTGGTCCCAGCTCCACAGGCCTTAGGACCTGGTCCCAGCTCTGCAGGCGGTGGGACCTGGTCCAAGCTCCGCAGGCTGTGGGACCTGGTCCCAGCTCCGCAGGCCATGGGACCTGGTCCCAGCTCTGCAGGCCATGGGACCCGGTCCCAGCTCCGCAGGCCATAGGACCTGGTCCCAGCTCTGCAGGCCATGGGACCCGGTCCCAGCTCCGCATGCCGTGGGATCTGGTCCCAGCCCTGCATGCTGTGCGGTCTGGTCCCAGCTCTGCAGGCTGTGGGATCTGGTCCCAGCTCCGCAGGCTGTGGGATCTGGTATCAGCTCCGCAGGCTGTGTGGGCTGGTCCCAGCTCCGCAGGCTGTGTGGGCTGGTCCCATCTCCGCAGGCCGTGGGACCCGGTCCTATCTCCACAGGCCGTGTGGCCCGGTCCCAGCTCCGCCTGCCACAGGCGGCCCCTGAGCACACTGACAGTCGGCGCTGACACTGAGTTGATCGCCCCCCACACACACCGGCTCACCACGGAATCACACACAGTCCCACAGCCGGCACGGGCAGACCTCTCGCCAGCTGCTCACCTTGCCTTGTTCAGTCCACCGCGAGCTGTACACTGATGCCGGGAGAGGCGGCCCAGCCGACTTTATACCGCCGCCGTCCGTCCTTTTCCGCCGTGTCAGCGTCACTCAGTTGGCGTCGGTGACGGTGACGACCTGCCCTCCGGCGGTCAGAGGCAGCGGACAGCCGACCACGGAATCCTGGCATACCCCTGTCCCTCCGGTGATCAGAGGCAGCAGACAGCCGACTACGGGATCCTGGCATACCCCTGTCCCGACCTCCGTCAGGGGCAGCAGACAGCCGACCACGGGATCCTGGCATACCCCTGTCCCTCCGGCGGTCAGAGGCAGCAGACAGCCGACCACGGGATCCTGACATACCCCTGTCCCTCCGGTGATCAGAGGCAGCGGACAGCCGACCACGGGATCCTGGCATACCCCTGTCCCTCCGGCGGTCAGAGGCAGCGGACAGACGACCACGGGATCCTGGCATACCCCTGTCCCTCCGGTGATCAGAGGCAGCGGACAGCCGACCACGGGATCCTGGCATACCCCTGTCCCTCCGGCGGTCAGAGGCAGCAGACAGCCGACCACGGGATCCTGGCATACCCCTGTCCCTCCGGCGGTCAGAGGCAGCAGACAGCCGACCACGGGATCCTGGCATACCCCTGTCCCTCCGGTGATCAGAGACAGCAGACAGCCGACTACGTGATCCTGGCATACCCCTGTCCCGACCTCCGTCAGAGGCAGCGGACAGCCGACCACGGGATATTGGCATACCCCTGTCCCTCCGGCGGTCAGAGGCAGCGGACAGCCGACCACGGGATCCTGGCATACCCCTGTCCCGACCTCGGTCAGAGGCAGCAGACAGCCGACCACGGGATCCTGGCAAACCCCTGTCCCTCCGGCGGTCAGAGGCAACAGACAGCCGACCACGGGATCCTGGCATACCCCTGTCCCTCCAGCATCAGAGGCAGCAGACAGCCGACCACGGGATCCTGGCATACCCCTGTCCCTCCGGCGGTCAGAGGCAGCGGACAGCCGACAACGGGATCCTGGCATACCCCTGTCCCAACCTCGGTCAGAGGCAGCAGACAGCCGACCACGGGATCCTGGCATACCCCTGTCCCGACCTCGGTCAGAGGCAGCGGACTGACGACCACGGGATCCTGGCATACCCCTGTCCCTCCGGCGGTCAGAGGGAGCAGACAGCCAACCACGGGATCCTGGCATACCCCTGTCCCTCCGGCGGTCAGAGGCAGCGGACAGCCGACCACGGGATCCTGGCATACCCCTGTCCCGACCTCGGTCAGATGCAGCGGACAGACGACCACGGGATCCTGGCATACCCCTGTCCCTCCGGCGGTCAGAGGGAGCGGACAGCCGACCACGGGATCCTGGCATACCCCTGTCGCTCCGGCGGTCAGAGGCAGCAGACAGCCGACCACGGGATCCTGGCATACCCCTGTACTTTCGGCGGTCAGAGGCAGCAGACAGCCGACCACGGGATCCTGGTATACTCCTGCCCCGACCTCGGCCCGACAGGCACCTGACTATAGGACAAGCGCCCATAGCTGCGCAGTGCATCAACAGACGACCGGGCCCGGAACCCACGAGCACGCCTGTGGTGTTCACCGGCGGACAGCGGATCACGGAACCCTCGTATATAGCAGCACTGTCCCTGATCAGACATCAGCTCACGGAACCTGCACCAACACCTCCACCGTCCAGTCGTGGCCAGACATCAGCTCACGGAACCTGCACCAACTCCTCCACCGTCCAGTCGTGGCCAGACATCAGCTCACGGAACCTGCACCAACACCTCCACCGTCCAGTCCTGGTCAGTCATCAGCTCACGGAACCTGCACCAACACCTCCACCGTCCAGTCCTGGTCAGTCATCAGCTCACGGAACCTGCACCAACACCTCCACCATCCAGTCGTGGTCAGACATCAGCTCACGGAACCTGCACCAACACCTCCACCGTCCAGTCCTGGTCAGTCATCAGCTCACGGAACCTGCACCAACACCTCCACCGTCCAGTCGTGGTCAGACATCAGCTCACGGAACCTGCACCAACACCTCCACCATCCAGTCGTGGTCAGACATCAGCTCACGGAACCTGCACCAACACCTCCACCGTCCAGTCGTGGTCAGACATCAGCTCACGGAACCTGCACCAACTCCTCCACCGTCCAGTCGTGGTCAGACATCAGCTCACGGAACCTGCATCAACACCTCCACCATCCAATCATGGTCAGCCATCAGCTCACGGAACCTGCACCAACGCCTCTGTTACGGGCGGCGGCTGCCTGGCACCGCCGGGCGCCGCGTGCCTGGCGCCGCCCTTGGCCGCTGACCCGACACCGGGTCACGTGACCCGCCTCTGGCGGTGGGCCGGAGCGGAGCGGAGCGGGGAGCGGCGCGGCGAGGAGTCGGGCGAGGACGGTCACGGCAACCGGCTGTTATCATTGTGTACGCCCAATACAGAGTACGAGAAGACGTTTGAGTTTCAGTGTGCGCTCCCGCAACACTGGCGCGGTCGGTAGGACTTTCTTCCAGACGTCATCTTTACAGGTGAGCCCTATTTCCAACGAATATGTTTAAAAGTGAACTATTAGTCTGTTTTTAGATGCTATCCATAGCCGGGAGGGTTTTCCGGTGTATAAGTGGGCATATGTAGATGCCGAGCGGTGGGCTTGGTGGCTATATTTTTCTGATGCTGAGCGGTGAGCTTGGCAGATATTTTTTCTTCAGTCGCTGAGCGGTGGGCTTGGTGGGTATATTTTCCAGAAGCCGGATAGCGGGCTGATCAGGTATATTTTTCAGGTTATTAAGGGTGCTGTGTCTGAATTTATCCTATCATGGACTTCAACGATACCATTCTGGTGTCGCGTACCCCTCGCTTTGCAGGCATAGAAACGGACGACTGGGAGGGGTGGATATCCCGTTTTGAGTCTCTAACTACGGAACACAAAGACGATGAGCGGGTTAAGCGTCTTCTACCTCTGTTGGATGGCGTGGCTTTGGATTGTGCGCAATCCCAGTACAAGGTCAATAAAGCCTACGCCAAACTCAAAACGTGCCTCGCGGCTCGGTTTGGAAAGTCTGTCGACCCTCTGCAGGCACAGGCAGCGCTGGGACAGGTCACCCAGTCACCAGGGGAGACGGCCGCGAGTTTTGCAGATCGGGTTGAGAAGCTGGGTCGGGCTGCGTTCCCCGAAGCAGCCCCAGTCCCCACCGAAGCGATGGCCGATAACAGATTTTTTATGACAAATCTCACAGGTCGGTTCATTTGTGGGCTTCGGGATGAGTGGCTCCAGACAAAATTATGTTACCGGAACCCGGGGACACTATCAGAGGCAGTGTCAATGGTGAACGAGCTGCACAAACGCCAGGAGGTAGTCCAGGCGGTGCGAGCAGCCGGCCCGTTGGCAGATGGGCATGCAGGACGTGTTTCTCTTGGGTCAGCGGTGTCGGCAGTCAATGCCGGGGAGGTGGGCAGCATGCTGGATCACAGAGACGCACAGATAGCTCAGCTGGAGCAGGAGATAGGCGATCTGAGATCTTCCTTGGATGTGCTCGCGGTTGCAAACGCTGGCTCTAATACAGGAGGCATGTCCAATAGGGTCACCTGCTACGGGTGTGGCGCCCCCGGGCATATGCGGCGGGATTGTCCGGCAGTGCACCGCGGTCAGCCAAGGCGCGGGGCCACCAAGGTGACATGCTTTTCGTGTGGAGGGGAGGGACACATTCGAAGAAACTGTCCGTTTGCTGCACGGGCTGGCGTTCCACTCCACCCAACCTGTTTGCTCTGTGGTCAGAGCGGACACTGGATGGCGGCATGCCGTTCTCTCCTCGACCAGATGGCTCAAGCAACGCAGTGCATTCCGGGGGCGGTACCAAAAGAGGCTCCCAGAAACAACAAGCAGGCGGAAAACTAGAAACAGCTGGTTCTGTGGGACAAGAGCCAGCTGTGTGTCGCCAGTCCCGACTAACTGCAGCAGCCGTTCGGGTCAAGTTCGGTAGCCTCGAGGTATGGGCACTGATCGATTCGGGTGCAGATTTTTCAATGGTTAAGGACGGTCTTCAACAGAGATTGAGGACCGAGCTGGGATGTGAGGTTATCACACCTTCGCGGTCAGCGAAGGGGGCCGGTGGCAGCCCTCTGCACATCGTCGAAGTGCTCTGTGAGGTCCCAATCCTGATAAAGGAAGAGCCGTTCGTGTGTCCCCGGTTGGCTGTGGTGTCGGGGCTGGTTTACGACATGATACTCGGGCGTGATTTCTGCTGTCGGTACAAGACCATCATTGACGACGAGCAGGGAGTGTTGCGCGTCAGGGGGCTGACGCTTCCTCTTCCAACATACCCTGAGATTCGCCCTCCTCGAGCGAGAGTTGTTCTCGGGGATGCTGTGACCATTCCCGGTCGGTCTATCATCATGGTGGCCGCGATGGTACAACCGCTTGATGGGTCGAGTGCGGGGTTGTCAGAGGGGACTGTAAGTGGGATGGTAGAGCCGAGCCACATGGCTGACTGTGATGATCTCTTGATCCCGCGGGCTGTGGTAGCGGTCGCCTCCAATGGCACCATAGCCTTCCGGTTGACGAATGTCGGAGTGGAGGACGTCCGACTCCTGAAAGGGTCCGATGTAGGGACGTTCTTCTCAATGGGAGACACGCCGGACAACATGTGTGAGTTGTGTCCGGAGCCGGGCAGCGCTGCCGACACAGTAGCGAGCTGCGAAGGTGGAGGTTCTCCACCTGATGATCCTGAAGGTGTGGATCCGGAGGTGAAACGATCACTGGCGCCGGAACTGACCGATCTGAGCGAGAGTGGGCGGGCGAAGCTGTGCGATTTATTCGCGAGTTATGGCGATGTTTTCAGTAAGCACCCTGGTGACATCGGTCAAACAAACTTAGCCAGGCACAGAATCGACACTGGTGACGCCGCCCCGATCAAACAACGGCCACGACGGGTGCCTGTAAAAGTGCGAGACCAAGTGGAGAAGCAGAAGGAGAAGATGTTACAAGACGACATCATCGAGGAGAGTGAAAGCCCGTGGTGTTCACCGGTCGTGCTCGTGCGCAAGAAGGACGGAACCTTTCGCTTCTGCGTTGACCTGAGGGCAGTGAATGGTGTCACGAAGGGCTTCGCCATGCCTCTCCCACGAATCGACGACTCACTCGATACCCTGTCGAAGGCGAGGTGGTTCACCACGCTGGACATGGCTACCGGGTATTGGCAGGTAGAGATGGCGCCTGAAGATCGAGAAAAGACAGCATTTTCAACTGGCAAAGGTCTCCATCAGTTCAAAGTCATGGCGATGGGTTTGAAGAACGCGAGTGGCACATTCCAAAAGTTGATGGAACTGATCCTGGCGGGCCTCGACACCAAGAGCTGTCTGGTGTATCTGGATGACGTGATTCTGTTCAATAGGACTGAGGAAGAACATTTAGCCACACTCCAGGAAGTTTTCAGGCGGATCCGAGCGGCAAGGTTGAAGCTCAAAGCACAAAAATGTCGATTCGCGCGTAGAGAGGTGACCTTCCTTGGCCATCTCGTCTCTGAGGAGGGGATCCGTCCAGATCCACACAACGTGGAAAAGGTCATGGCCTGGCCGCTGCCTGTATCGGAAGAGGAAATGAAGAGTTTCTTGGGTCTGTGCGGGTATTACGCACGTTTCATTCATGGATACGCGGCGATCACAAAGCCTCTCAGAGACGCATCAGTGGCGGAGGGGCGAATCAAATGGTCAGAGCCCATGCGAAGCGCATTCGAGCGGCTGAAGTCAACCCTGGCATCACCTCCTGTATTGGCGCTGCCGACATGTGAAGGGACGTTCGTCATGTACACCGACGCGTGTAACTCAGCGGTTGGTGTTGTGCTAGCTGAGCGCACTGGGGATGTGGAAAAGGTGATCGCGTACGAGAGCAAGGCGCTGACGAAACAGCAATCGAAATGGCCCACTTACGACAAGGAGCTCTGGGCCATTGTCCATGGCATTAGACATTTCCGCCAGTATACTGTAGGAGCTAGGTTCGAAGTGGTGACCGACCACAAGCCGCTGGCAAACATTCCCGAATCGATCGCCGTAGAGCGAGATGGCACAGGACGTCGCGGTCGATGGGCGGTCGAGCTGAGTTCCTTCGACTTCAAGGTCCGGATCCGCAGCGGTGTGACGCACGGGATTGCCGATGCACTGTCCCGTAGGCCGCCACAGGTATCAGCCGGCATCAGATTCGACGAACCCTCAGCTCAGAGCGGTAGTGCTGGCCATCCTCCAGCCTCAGCAGATGGGCGGCGCGAGGAGACGATGCCGAACTCGGCAGTGGGCGGTTCGCCCGTGCACTCGGGGGGCGGTTCGCCTGAGGCGGTGGTAATCTCAGTGGTCCCGGCGGCTGTTTTCTCCGAGCTGACGGTGGGATCAGCGTCATCCACCACGACAAGGCCAACAGCCACGGGGCACAGTGGAGAAGACCAGACCCTTCCTCATTCACTCTCCGAGGCACAGGCTGACGATCCAACACTGTCCGAGCTGAGAGAAGCGTGTGGGAAGAAGGAAATACCTAAGCCATCAGATTTCGCAGAGTGGAGCGTGCTTAGGAAGCACTGGACCAAAGTACGGGTTCGAAATGGGGTAATCGGAGTCGCCTCTGGTCAGCAATTCCAGGCGGCCGTACCTCAGACCATACGGACCGAGATCATCCGACTGGCGCACGATGACCCTTCATGGGGCACATGGGACGAAGACGGACTATCGCCCGGGTAAAAGCTCGGTTTGTCTGGCCAGGGATGAATGAGGACATCAGAGGCTTCTGTGCCTCATGCACGCTGTGCCAGCGACGGTATAAGCCCGCGCCCAAGCGGCGGCCCCGATGGTCACCGAGGTCGCATCTCGGCCCTTCGATAGGATAGCCATGGACATCACGGAGATGCCTGTGTCATCAAAGGGGAATAGATACGTTCTCGTGGTCATGGACTACTTCTCGAAGTTTGTGCGAATTTTTCCGATGCCAAACCAGAAGTCAGAGACGGTGATGGAGGAACTCCTTCACTGGATCCAGGAGCTTGGGGTCCCCGAGCGGATTCATACGGATCAGGGTGCCCAGTTCGAGTCGCTGATGATGCGGGAGCTGTACAAGAAGCTCGGCATCCACAAGACCAGGACGACACCATATCATCCACAGAGCGATGGTATGGTGGAGCGCTTCATGCGGACGCTGAAGGACATGGTGTCGAAATATATCGACAGCCAGGGCCTCGATTGGGATGGGGGTATCAGGTCGTACGCGATGGCCTACAACTCGTCTGTCCATGAGACCACCGGGTACACTCCATTCTATCTGATCCATGGCTTCGAGCCTCGTCTACCTCTGGACGTGGTCTACGGTCCAGCTGACGCTATAATGCCAGCCCAAACGTTCCTGAACAGCCGGCTGAAAACCATGAGACAGGCGTTTGTACAAGTGAAGGCAGCTTCGTCCAGAGCGGCTGCTCGAATGGCGGTTCGCCATGATAGCAGGGTGAGGTACACTGCGTACTCCATAGGGTCGAGAGTATGGGTACGTGACTACACCGCTGCTGTAGGTGGAAAACCGAAGTTGGGCTTGCCGTTCAAAGGGCCAGTGACCATCATCGATAAGCGAGGGACACCAGGAAAGGAGGTCACGTACAAAGTGCAAGATGGGAATGGCAAGACGCGCCGTGTACACCACAACGACCTGAAGTGGTTCATCCCCCGACTGAACGACCCGACACAGTTGACTTCTCCTGATCCTTGCAATCGGACCAGAGACGGTGAGTTCCCGGGGGAGGGAAGGGTGAGGGACGCTTTGGGGCATCAGCACAACGTACATGTGCCCCTCATGCTGCTGATGGGAACCAAGGGAGCTCCGGATGGGCAGGCCAGGAACGCTCAGAGGGAGGTAGTGCCATCAGCGCCATACATAACGAGGTCGGGGCGGGTTTCGCGGCCGCCTGAGCGTTACCAGGCGGGAGACTGAGAGAACCGGGGTCTGATATCTGGTGCTTCAGTTCGATCGTGCATATGGGATGTGTGTATTCTGGTGCAAGACGTAATAGTATACGGTGTATTTGCTCATATCTGATGTATGAATAGGTCATTGTGTGCCAAAGAGGTGGAACATGTAATGAGTCAAAAAAAAGTTTTTCAGATGGACTCCAGGGACCCTGAGCTGGACCGCCTCTGGGTGGCACTCAACGAGGAGAGGACGAGGAGAGAGCTGGAAACCAAGGAGCTCCGCAACGCCATAACGGAACTGAGGGGGAGCGGCTCGGTGGTGGCAACACCGCCGGCAGCGGCTGCACCTTCTGCCGAGGTAGACTACCCGCAGCCTCAGTCACCAACGGACGTCGCCCTGGCGGAGATCCCGACGGAAGGTGACCCGGCTGACATTCTGCGCGAGCTTCTCGGCGATGACGAGTGGCGGCTGGGAACAATGGAGGAGGTAGGAGACGAAGGAGAGGAGCCTGTGGCAGGAGGCCAGGTCGCCTATGTGTTGACGGTCCCGTCCGGGGATGATGCAGCTAAGGGGTCCGGCGGTACGCCGGAGGTTGGTCCGCCGGGGTCCGCCGTGCTGTTCATCGGGGATTCGATGGTGAGCAGGGCGGGCTTTCGGTGTGGCCTCCCTTGGCGGCTGTCGACCCGGGCGGTTCCTGGATTCACACTCCAACGTTGGGTGGGTGTGGGCCTGTCGTGGGTGATGGAGTGGTTGGAGAGGATAGACGCCAGCGACCGTGCCGGAGCGCAGATCATTTTGTGGCTCGGGGGCAATGACGTCTACCCCAGGGGCGCCAGCTTCGATGTGCCCATTGCCCTGGCCACAGTGACACGGCTTAATGAAGCCGTAAACAGGATCAAGGAGCTGGGGGTAGGGGTAACTGTGCTGGGCACGACGCCCCGACCGTCTCATGACAGGGGGCGAATGTGGGAAAGCACGCCGGCCTTCTGGCTGGAGAGGGCTCTCTGCGAACTGGGCCGAGCGACGGGGGCGGAATTTATCCCGCTGGGCCGCCGCCTCTGTCGTCGGGAGGGTCGGCGGCGGACGTACCATCTGGTACCAGAGTTCTTCACCAGGGATGAAGTGCACCTCAGCGGCTTAGGCTACCAGCGTCTCTTGCCGTGGCTGCCAGGCTGGCTGAGACTCGGAGAGGAGTAGGTGTCGCACGGTTGGAGGCCGCCTCGGATGTGTTTTTGTTACGTGTGTGCTATTGTTAGTTTGGTGGAGGTTGGGGAGTACGAGGGTGTTCCGGTGCTGTTCATTGAGTTGGTGTTTTGCACTGTATCAGTGTACTGCCCTAATAAGAGCCATGTTTCGTTTAAGGGGGAAGGGGTGTTACGGGCGGCGGCTGCCTGGCACCGCCGGGCGCCGCGTGCCTGGCGCCGCCCTTGGCCGCTGACCCGACACCGGGTCACGTGACCCGCCTCTGGCGGTGGGCCGGAGCGGAGCGGAGCGGGGAGCGGCGCGGCGAGGAGTCGGGCGAGGACGGTCACGGCGACGGGCTGTTATCAATGTGTACGCCCAATACAGAGTACGAGAAGACGTTTGAGTTTCAGTGTGCGCTCCCGCAACACCTCCACCGTCCAATCGTGATCAGACATCAGATCACGAAACCTGCACCAACATCTCCACCATCCAATCGTGCTGCCATAGTGAGCCCCATCTGGTGTACTACTGTAAAGGTCGTACTTCGGAAGAATTAGTGAACGCTTACATTTATTGATCGTGTCGGTATTCCGCACTCACATCACGTATAACGTCGGTCTCGTCCTTGGTGTTACCTTTGGTGTTATGCAACTGATGGCTACATCCTCATTGAAATTGGTGTTGCGGCTTGACAGTGTGTGGATATATAGAAGTGAGAATAGCCAAAGGCATTCTTCGACTTCCATACTCAAAGCTAATCAGATACACTGACAAATGGGTAAGTACACTTAGTAGTGTGCTGTAATTACAGAGTGGCAACCGCTTCGGAATATTTCCTCCTCATCGGTATTTATATTCTGTCTACCAATACACTAGCGTCGTCCACTACGATGCAGTGAAATCGATAGTAACGAAACCAAAATGGAGCAATTGAGTGTCACTGTCTTGCAATGAACATTGCAACCATCTCTGGCTAGTATGAAGAGCGTCAGAAATGTGTGGTTGGCATTGTTATTCTTATTTAATTTATTTTACACGAACTTATTTTACAATATTTTGGCTGCACTTATAATTATGTATTAACTCCTTCTATGTATCTTCACTCCAGCCGAAATTAACAGTGAACATATTCTGTATTAACAGTCTTTTGTCTTTTTTGACAACCCAGAATAAATGATGAGCATGGTGTTATGTTCAGCCAGAAATGCAGTCTCCGAGATAGTGCTCAGTGAATCATCGCAGTCTCCGTTCGGCTTCCTTGCGTCGATCCTGAACTCGTGCTGACGAGTTCCGCCGTTTTTGCTAGGCGAGACAGCTCGATAGCATGACCATCCCTCAATGCTATTTCTTACTTTGCATATGTCACGTCCAATCCACGAAAATGCAGTCATTGCATGGTTACATACGTTCTCTTTGGCCTACAAAAGTAATGGTTAGTACTAGCGGCAAGTCAGATAATCGCTTATATCTCCTACACCATTTGCCGGAATTGTTAGAAATGTTGCATGCTGGTCGCAAGCAGTGTCGTCCTAGAAATGAAGTACTCATTTTGAGTTTGCATTCCTGGAGTTTTCTGAAATTGGCGAACAATCTTCAGAGCAATCTATCGCCTAAATTCGTAACTTATTCCTGCATACGCCTATGATGCCCCAGCCAGCCGTGACCGCACGCGGCCAATCAGCGCTCTGGAAGCAGTTCCGCGAGTACGACTGTTGGAGGTCAGCTGAATCAATGGGCGCCTGCGAAAAGGCTAGCGTCAGGCCATGGTCACGTGGTCACCGTGCGGGCCGGGTCAGCTGGGTCAATGACCTCCGGTCATAGCCCTCGCAGAGAGCTGAGACATCGCTAGTTGAAGCGGACTGGGCCGGGCCGGGCCGGACCACGTAATGCTATCCCAGGTGAACGTAGTTATCGTCATGGTGTGCGTTATTTTAATGTGCTTCGCTGACTGCAAAAAACGGATCGAAGAGAATAGCCGTTTTCACGAAGGATTATTGCGCTGAAACGTTTCTGAAAGATTCTGAAAGTTGTGAAAAACATCACAACTTTTACATGCGCTTTTTGGCTAGATATATTCTTCATAATTTTGTAATATGTTGGTAAGAATAAACTATGTTGACAAAATTGCGGTTTGGTGGTAATAAGCAAGATAAATAATGATAGAATTTTCCTGAAAAGCCAGTTGTAGTCGAAAATATGAACTGCTGCTGAAAACGATGGTGATATTTTTCTCTCGAAAAATCACTTAACTTTATACAAATTAAGTTTTAAATTTGGGATGATGACGTCATTATTGAGCTTAGCCACCCCTGATTGGCTGACAAAGTGGGATTGGCGGACAAAGTGGCTGTCAGCCAATCGGCGGCAGCACTGGCCCATACTCCCTTTTGCAAACTATAAATTAAATTGTTTAAAAACGTTTAAGTTTTAGAAGAAAAATAAAGTTTTTGGGAAAATGACCTTGGTATTTTCGACCATTTTAATAACGGCTAAAGACACTGGCTATCTCAGTTTAAAACCAATATAAAGGTGAAACATTCCCTTTAAAGGTAAATAATGACATTTGTATTTTGTTAGCAACAATTTCTTTGGCTACCGTGATGGTATACAAATGTTGTGATCTAAATTTAACCCGCGCACTGCAGGGGCTTTGTGCCGAACACGAACTGCGGGGGGGTTGATTTCCGCCCCCCCCCTGATATCTCAAAAACTACGCTACGTAGCGAGAAGCTGAAAACGGAATTTGATAGCTTGATACATGTTCTATGGAAAGTATTTCAGTATTGTTTTAGGTCAGGTCAAAATTGAGGTCACCAGAAGTCATCGAAGGTCAAATGTTCCATTTTTTTCCTGTTTTAGGACATTGCTCCAGAAATTCCCATATATCTCAGAAACTATGCTAGTTATAAACAAACCAAAAAAGCAAACGCCAGCCAGTGAAATGTTCAATCGCTAAAGTGTCCTCAAATTTGATCTCAGGTCAATAGTTGAGGCTCCAGAGGTCAAAAAGAAAAAAATGACGTTTTTTTGCCAAATGGTTTTTCACTATTAACTTTTTATGTAAAAAAGATAACGGAAAACTGTTTACGCCATTGTGTTTATCTTGTCAAGGCGCTGTGAATGATGGTAACCTTGTTAAGTTAACATAAAAAATTGACCTCAGGTCAAGGTCAAGTGGTAACCCAAGTAGGGCATGTTGCATATGGGAAGACGTGTCTCGACGAGACAAACAAATTGATGTCTATTTCACTTCTCTATCTTCATTATGTCGGGAGTTATTGACCAAAAAGTGATGGTGACCTCGCATGACCTCAAATGATCCAATAGGGGTCACTGAACAAAACTTACACTTGTATCATCAAGAATATCATATAATAACATGATCCAGAAGTAATTGGACTAATATCATGCATATCCTTAGCATTTGTATATTTCCCCATTGACTTATTATGGGGAGGTTACGAAATTGACCTGACCTTAGGTCACCGATATCAAAATTCCGAGATCTACGAATTGTAAGTACTTACGCCCTCATGACATCCTGTAAGTTTCAAACTGATCGGTGAAAAACTCTGGCTTTGGTACGACTGCAAACATTTTTGGAGGTGGGGTCACTTGGCCTGGTCTGGTGACCTGACCTGAGATGACCCGAGATTATTTGTTTTTTCCAAGTGTGCGCAATTGATGTCCTGACAGGTGTGCGAAAACCCGGCGGCGCTGTATGCCGCCATTTTTTCGCTATCCTTGAAAAACCTGAGAGGGGGGGGGGCGGAAATCAACCTCCCTGCAGTGCGCGGGTTAAGAATTAAATCAAATTGTTGCCTAATTCAAAGTTGAAAATTTGGACAAATTAAAAAGCTAGTACATACTACATATACTTCTTTCGGAGTTCATGATCGGTGTTTTCTCACCACTAACAAAACGCGACATATCTGGCGCTTTTGTATCGATCTGTTAAACGTTGAATAGGTACTTCTCGTTGAATTACGTCTGAACAAATCGCAGACACTAAATAGGTCGCCGTCCGGGGCCAAACTAAACCACCGATTTCAATGCACTTTTTCAAATGCTTGTTGATTGTTCATAAAAGATTGGCACATATTGGCAAAAGATAGAGTGCGGGAAACATATTGCATACCTCCATGATACATAGCAATGCGTAGGGAGGCTGCCTAATTTACTGAATTCGTTACCGAGTACTTGCTGAGTACTGACCGTTATAAGTGTAAACGCTTATCAACATTAACTTGAAATATCTTTCGGTAGGAAAGTTTGTATGCAAAATGTGATGAATTTACAATATATTTTGGTCTCGTCTGTCGATTTGAAGTAACAACTCCATTTTTGTGGGAAAAGGTCATTATTTCCTTTTAATCATAAATGTAGAAGTGGATAGATTCGTAAGAAGACATATACAAAATAATTAATAATAACAATAATAACAGGGAACCACAGAAGCTCTTGAAGATGTTTTAACGGACTGCGAAAGCTATTCCAATATCGGACCATCAGCACACTAGGTGAATCAATATTATTTGTATAAGCACAACAAGAATGCATTATTATAAAACGATCAGACGGTTCGCGAAAATGCGAAGGAAAATAAGTTTTTACTTAATAATTTGTACTTAGTAACGCAATATTGTTTTTGGTATACAAAGCAGCTTAGCTGGTTAAATTTGAACTTATATATGAGAAGTGAATAACAATAATGTATGGACTACCAAAAAGTCATAAACCTGACATACCTCTCAGGCCAACCAAGCTTCGACGTTTACGTGTGCCACGCGATGTGCTACAATTCCTATCAGAACAAATAATACCATGAATAACAATCAATTGATGGACCTATCTAATGGTGAAAACCCAATCTCAATCGGAGCTGTGGTTGCAAATTTATTAGCTTCTGAAAAGCGTCTGTACGGCCGGTTCGGGCCGGTTCGGGCCGGTTCGGGCCGGGTCAAATGTTTCGCAGTCGGTCGTTTCTTTGAGCGGTCGCTTTGCGCCCGCTCGGTAATGAAGCATGCAGCGCTCAGGACATACTCCCTTTTGGCGGATTTGAGAAAGGAGATCATGAACAACTTAATTTAGCTTTACCAGAGCGCGCCCGCTCGATCATCGCCCAAAAAGGCGTTTCACTGGTATGTATGTTGTGCGTGTTTGTTGTGTAGGTTTTTAGTGTTAGCTGCGGTGTGTGCAAGGCGCTGTTTCTTGGGGAGTGTATGACAAATTATCCTGCGAGTTTCCTCGTTTCGTATATTTAATTACCCTCTCTTGTTCATCATGTCATCATCCAACGAAGAAGGCTCACACCCGAAAATATATTTTGGATTTTCATTTGTTATTTCATCTTAATATGAGCATAAGGTTAAACTTCGTTCTACTTTTCTAAAATAATGTATTCGAAAATCATAGTTTCGGCCATATATGGGTGTCCCCTACACAGTAGTCTTTACCTTGAGAGCTAAAAAAGCAAACGATGTGCGAACAAACCCATCTTTAACATCAGCTCAATGTTTGGGTCTGGAGAGGCCATTGAACTTAAACCTGCAAAGAATCGTTACATTGTTTTCTGGAAATAACTATTGGGAAAAGAATGATAGTGATGATAATTATGTTCTATCACTTCAAAATTGTAGAAAGCATAAACAGACTGATCAGATGCCGTCAGACTGTCAGAACGAAAGATGAAGCTTGATTCACACAGTGGACACTTCAGATGGACAATATTCTAAAGATTGAAATGCGAGCTTGCTCGTATATACAGGCTATTCCAAAATTGATGAGCAGTTGGTGGTGCCCATGTTTCAACCGTTTCCCACGACCGGCAAAAAACGGAATCTTATCGAAACCAGGTTGTTGGTTGGCCTTCCAGCATGCATAGGCAGGCGCAAATATTGGCTTGGCTATCCGTGTGTATCAGCTGCTTAAGCGTTGTTCTGATGTTGAAGTTGAATCTGAATGGTGTGGTTGCACTAACTACTGTTATGTGTGATTGCCTGCTTGTTAGATATCTGAATAGGATGAGATCATCTCAACCTTTGAAGAATGTTGTGCAATTGATCGCCGTACCCGTTGGTGTTATTGCGCGCAACTATATGTGTTGTCAACGTCATCTGTAGATATTTGTCTTTATTACAAAACATTTGTACAATAATAATTAGTACATAAATACACGTACGAGTATATGATGCGGGCAATCAGCTGTTCTTTACCTTGTCTCCGACGGAATGACGCGTGATGACGTCACCAGAACGAAGGAGAGCGCGGGCGACTTCGCACTGAGGCGGCAGTCGCCTCATTAAGGAAGCGAGCATCACACACTCGGGAACAAAACGTGACAACACAGAGCCACATGAACTGGTCCGACCAGCGGAAGACTTCCCCGTGCCCGCTCCGGTCAACGGCAATAACAATATCACAGTAAGGGAATTCGCGGCCTTAACCTAATGACTTAGACTATGGTGGACTGTATGCGGCTCATGCTGATGACGTCACGCGCTGCGGCTGCTGGGTGGCCGCCTAGTACTGCTGCCGGGGCTGCTGCGGGTAGCCCTGCTGCTGCTGCTGCTGCTGCGGCTGCTGGTGGTAGCTCTGCTGCGGCTGCTGGTAGCTCTGCTGCGGCTGCTGCTGGGCGCACTTGGTGACGGTCTGGACGTTCTGCTGGGTGCGGGTCACCTCCACGGTCTGCACTTTCTGGCTGGTGACGGTGTTGGTGATGGCCTGCACCTGAGGCTCGTTTTGGGTCTTCGTCTGCACCACCTCGTACGAGCTGGTTACGAACTCGGTCTGGAACTGGGTCTGGTACGTGGTGGTCACCGACGTCTGAACCTGGGAACACGGAGACGGCGGGACGTCAGACGGGAAACAGCGGCAGACACGTCAGGTGGTTGCCGACTGTGCTGGACACGAATCTGACACAGCGCCCAACTGAATGGGGAACATTTCGGTGTTTGCATTTTCTGAATCAGCAGGTAAAAGCAGTATAACTAATTCGAATTGCTGTGGATTAGGGTGTGCCAAAAAAACAACACAATTGTTGAAAAGTATTGGCGCTCCGGGCTAATTTGGTTCTCAGAGACCTGGCAAGTTGAACGGTGTCATGTTTATCCATATTGGAGTTGGTCCATGGGTTTCTCAAAAGGCTTAAAGTTTGGGGTGTATTGACCCATTACGGCAATGAGGGATCACTATCTGCATGAGGCTCCGGTGGACAGTTGCGTCTGTTAGCAGTCATGAACGTTTTTTTTTCGCTGATGCTTAACCTGAATATTGCCCCCCCCCAAAAAAAAAAAAAAAATTAAAAAAAACATTGAAAAAAATCACACATTTTTGTTTATATCATAAATGTATTGCTGATAAAACTTTGGTCCCGATAAATTACTTTTTAATAAAAATACAAATGTTGGCTAAAAGTGGAACAGAAATGTGTCCAAAAGTTTCCAAATAAGCTTGAACCAAGCTTTTGGAGTCATTTCTGTTCCATTTTTAGCTGACATTTCAGGTTCGATATTTTGATTACAAAGTAATCTATCGGGACCAGAATTTAACAGCAATCCATTTATATCTAAACAAAAACAATTATTTTTTTTCTCGCAAAACTTTGTTTTTGGAGAGAGAAAAAATACAAATATTTTTGGGGCAATATTTGGGGTAAAAATCAGAAAAAATGCCTCCTAACAGATGCAACTGTCTACTTGAGCCCCATGCAGATTGTGATCCCTCATTTACGTAATGGGTTAATACACCCCAAACTTTAAGCCTTTTGAGGAACCCCTAGACCAACTCCAATATGGATACAAAGGATACCGTTCAACACGACAGGTCTCGGAAAGGTCGCCAGGTATCGAAAGCCCTGAGCACAGATACTTTTAAACAATTGTGTTTTGCGGCACACACTACTCTGGATGCATCGCGCATGGTTGCAATATTGTTGCGAAGAGCTTCCAATCATTGTAAGAGAAATGATATCGTTGTCGAGGATGGTCCGAGGCAGATTACACCGCTGCGCGCCGGTGGTGATAATGTGTGGCTACTGACCTGCGGGACGCGCTGAGTGCTGGTGACGGTGACGGTGACCGCGTACTGCTGCGCCTGCGTCTGGGTGAAGGTATCCGTCTCGGTGACGGTCTCGTGCTCGTCCTCGGTGAAGACCAGGGTGGATGTGACCGTCTCCACCTGGGGCACCACCACGGTGTTGGTGCGGTAGGCGATCTTGGTCTCCTCCTGGTACTCGGAGCCGCCGGCGCGCGTGGTCGTCTCCAGCTGCACCACCGTCTGCGGGTAGTACTCGGTCTCGGTGACGTACTTGTAGAGCGTGGTCGGCAGGAACTCGGTGCGGGTGTCGTACACGGTCACCGGGATCACCGCCTTGGTCCAGGTCAGGACGTACTTGGTCTCGTCCCGGCACTTGCCGCCGCTGCCGCCGGCGCCGCCACCGCCGCCACCGCCGTCGAAACCGCCGACAGCACCGCCGAAGGCGGCACCGCCAGCGAAACCGCCTCCCACCGCGTTGAAGGAAGTGTCGAGGGCGGGGGCGGCACCGCCGGGTCCACCATAGCCCTGAGAGGGGGCGGTGGCAGCGGCGGTCGGGGCGCCATATCCCTGGTTGACCTGGCGCTTCTCCACCTGTTTGGCGGAGACGGCCACCACCAGACACACCAGAGCAACGTGACGCAGCATCTGCAACAGAGAGGAGCAGAGCCTGGTCAGACACGGAGAAATAGAGACACGGTCAGACACGGAGGAGCGGAGCCTGGTCAGAAACGGAGACATAGAGACATGGTTAGATACGGAGCCTGGCCAGACATGGGGACACGGAGCCTGGTCAAACATGGAGACACGGAGCCTGGTCAGACACGAAGCCTGGTCAGACATGGGGACACGGAGCCTGGTCAGACACGGTCAGACACGGAGCCTGGTCACGGAGATACGGAGACACGGTAAGACACATTGACATAGCGACACGATCAGATAACGAAGCCTGGTCCGATGACGTGGAGACCGGCAGAATTCAGTCAGGCGGAAGGGACCCATGTTCCTCCCCTCGGTCACCGAGACGAAGCGCGGACCACGCTCACGCCAAGCGCTGGCCCAGTGACTCTCCCCAGTGACCACTTGACCGGTTTGCGACAGTTGTTGGTCAAGGCATGCAATGTGTGGCGCCGGAGCCGCTCCACACGCCATGCCGTGGGAGCGTCCATTAACTAACGGCCGTGTGGTGGTCTCGGCGGCCGATGATGACCGGGTGAGCAGCCAGCAGAGCGTCAGACTCACTGCAACATTACGAGATCCCGCCGCGCTTCGAGACCGGATCTGCTCCTCGACAACAGCAGTCGGATTCAGCTAGGATGTCATATTTGTGATACAGGAAGTCCATAGTTGCACAGTACCACAGTTTGATTTAGAGTATAGTCTTTGCTGCCAGAGCGGGAATCATGAGTAATCATATCGCCGATATCGTGATGCTCGGAATAAAACAGCAAGCAGTTTGCGTGTTGATCTATATACTCGTGCTTTAAAGTCGAATGCTGCAGTATATGTAGTGCACAATAACTTACACGGCGCTCGGCTGCCCAACTTACCACACTAACTTACACGGCTGCCCAATTTTTTTTATTTTTTTATTTATTTATTTATTTATTCAGCAGATCATCCACGGGTTGGCCCATTGACGGGTAAAGTCACATATAATTACAAAGACACATGCAGGCACACAATAAATACACTGATCTCACTCGCTGTTTAACAAGTAAAACATCACAATATATGGCCTAAGTAGTGCTACCCGTGGAGCGGATAAGCCACTGTCGTCAGTTTCTTCGCATAAACCTTGGCTTGTATCTGGATTTGGTAGAGTGAATCTCTAAAAATGTCTATCTGTTCATTCTGATGTAGGGATTCGTTCATCTTTCGCGTCATTCTGCAGAACAGACCATTTTTGACAGTCTCCACACGGGCAAAAGGGACAGCGAATAAATATCGACGTCGAACTGAGCGGGCTGGGACAGCTAAGCCAAACCAGGATCGCAAGGAGATGGAGTCAAATTAAATTTATTGTGCCCCCACCCCATCTCAAGGGAGGGTCTAATACAAACGACCAGATTATCGGACGAGCCCATGCTCCGAAACTACTTGACCGATCTCAGTGCTTTTTCACAGGTCGATTTTAAGTGGTCTGAAACGGTGCCGTTTTGAGTTTCGTCCACTTTAGTCTACCCTCAGTGGAATAAATTGGTCCAAACTTTTAGTACCAATTTGCCGACGAGCCCATGCTCCGAAACTATGAGACCGATCTGGACGATTTCATCACCATTCGACATGGCGTGGTCGAAAACGGTGTCGTTTTTAGTTTTATATTGTTGGTCCACCGTCCAGTCGTGATCAGACATCAGCTCACGGAACCTGCACCAACACCTCCACCGTCCAGTAGTGGTCAGACATCAGCTCACGGAACCTGCACCAACACCTCCACCGTCCAGTAGTGGTCAGACATCAGCTCACGGAACCTGCACCAACACCTCCACTGTCCAGTCGTGGTCAGACATCAGCTCACGGAACCTGCACCAACACCTCCACCGTCCAGTCGTGATCAGACATCAGCTCACGGAACCTGCACCAACACCTCCACCGTCCAGTAGTGGTCAGACATCAGCTCACGGAACCTGCACCAACACCTCCACTGTCCAGTCGTGGTCAGACATCAGCTCACGGAACCTGCACCAACACCTCCACCGTCCAGTTGTGGTCAGACATCAGCTCACGGAACCTGCACCAACACCTCCACCGTCCAGTCGTGATCAGACATCAGCTCACGGAACCTGCACCAACACCTCCACCGTCCAGTAGTGGTCAGACATCAGCTCACGGAACCTGCACCAACACCTCCACCGTCCAGTCGTAATCAGACATCAGCTCACGGAACCTGCACCAACACCTCCACCGTCCAGTAGTGGTCAGACATCAGCTCACGGAACCTGCACCAACACCTCCACTGTCCAGTCGTGGTCAGACATCAGCTCACGGAACCTGCACCAACACCTCCACCGTCCAGTTGTGGTCAGACATCAGCTCACGGAACCTGCACCAACACCTCCACCGTCCAGTCGTGATCAGACATCAGCTCACGGAACCTGCACCAACACCTCCACCGTCCAGTTGTGGTCAGACATCAGCTCACGGAACCTGCACTAACACCTCCACCGTCCAGTCGTGGTCAGACATCAGCTCACGGAACCTGCACCAACACCTCCACCGTCCAGTTGTGGTCAGACATCAGCTCACGGAACCTGCACCAACACCTCCACCGTCCAGTCGTGATCAGACATCAGCTCACGGAACCTGCACCAACACCTCCACCGTCCAGTCGTGATCAGACATCAGCTCACGGAACCTGCACCAACACCTCCACCGTCCAGTCGTGATCAGACATCAGCTCACGGAACCTGCACCAACACCTCCACCGTCTAGTTGTGGTCAGACATCAGCTCACGGAACCTGCACCAACACTTCCACCGTCTAGTCGTGATCAGACATCAGCTCACGGAACCTGCACCAACACTTCCACAGTCTAGTCGTGGTCAGACATCAGCTCACGGAACCTGCACCAACACCTCCACCGTCCAGTCGTGATCAGACATCAGCTCACGGAACCTGCACCAACACCTCCACCGTCCAGTCCTAATTAGACATCAGCTCACGGAATCTGCACCAACAACTCCACCGTCCAGTCGTGGTCAGACATCAGCTCACGGAACCTGCACTAACAACTCCACCGTCCAGTCGTGATCAGACATCAGCTCACGGAACCTGCACCAACACCTCCACCATCCAGTCGTGGTCAGACATCAGCTCACGGAACCTACACCAACACCTCCACCGTCCAGTCGTGGTCAGACATCAGCTCACGGAACCTACACCAACAACTCCACCGTCCAGTCGTGCTGCCATAGTGAGCCCCATCTGGTGTACCACTGAAAAGGTCGCACCTCGGACAAATAGCGAACGCTTACATGTATTGATCGTGTCGGTATTATGCACTCGCAACACGTATAACGTATGCCTCGTCCTTGGTGATACCTTTGGTGTTATGCAACTGATGGTAACATCCTCATGGAAATCGGTGCTGCGGCTGGAGAGTGTGTGGATATATAGAAGTGAGAATAGCCAAAGGCATTCTTCGACTTCCATGCTCAAAGCTAATCAGATACACTGACACATGGGTAAGTAAACTGAGTAGTGTACTGGCGATATATATCGGGAAACTGTTTCGGAATACTTCCTCCTCATCGGTATTTATATTCTGTCTACCAATACAATAGCGTCCACTACGATGCAGTGACATCGATATTAACCGAACCAAAAATGGAACAATTCAGCTGCACTGTCTTGCAATGAACATTGCAACCGTCTCTGGCTAGTATGAAGAGCGTCAGAAATGTTTGGTTGGCATTGATATTCTTATTTCATTTATTTTACATTACATTATTTTGCAGTATTTTGACTGGACTTATATGTATTAACTCCTATGTATCTTGACTCCAGCCGTATTTTACAGTAAACTTATTCTATATAAATAGAGTCAATAAATCCCACAGCCTCATATTATGTAATATATTAATAAAAACGAAACCAAACAGACGTCACTGTATATGAACATATTCTGTATAAACAGTGAACATTGTCTTTTTGACAACGCTGAATAAATGATGAGCACGGTGTTATGTTTCAGCCAGAAATGCAGTCTCCGAGTTAGTGCCCAGTGAAGCATTGCAGTCTGCATTCGGCTTCATTGCGTCGAACCTGAACTCGTGCTGACGAGTTCCTCGGTTTTTGCCAGGTGAGACAACTCGATAGCATAACCATCCCTCAATGCTATTTCTTACTTTGCATATGTCACGTTCAATCCACGAAAATGCAGTCATGGCATGGTTACATACGTTCTATTTGTTGATGGTTGTGTTACATCAACATGTGGTGTAGTGGTGGTGACACTGGAGTGATATATCATGATAAAAGACGTTGTTAATCGTCAATTAACCCGTGCACTGCAGGGGCTTTGCGCCGAACACGAACTGCAGGGGGGGGGTTGATTTCTGCCCCCCCTGAGATCTCGAAAACTACGCAACGTAGCGAGAAGAGGAAAAAGGCATTTGATAGCTTCATACATGTTCTATCGAAAGTATTTCAATGTTTTCAGGTCAAAATTGAAGTTACCAGAGGTCATCAAAGGTCAAATTTTCCAGTTTTTCCTGTTTTAGGATATCGCTCCAAAAATTCCCATATATCTCAGAAACGATGATAGAAACAAACGGAAAAAAGCAAACGCCAGCCAGTTAAATTTATAATCGCTAAGGTGTCCTCAGATTTGATCTCAGGTCAAATTATGAGGCTCCAGAGGTCAAAAAGAAAAATAATGCCGTTTGTTTTGCTAAATCGTTTTTTTGCAATTACCTTTTTACTTAATAAAGATAACGGAAAACTGTTTACGCCATTGTGTTTATCTTGTCAAGGCACTTTGAAATATATATATGGTGACCTTGTTAAGTCAACTTAAAAATGTGACCTAAGGTCAAGGTCAAGTGGTGATACAAGTAGGGCATGTTGCATATGGGAAGACGTGTCTCGACGAGACAAACACATTGATGTCTGTTTTACTTCTTTATCTTTATTATGTCGAGAGTTATTGACAAAAAAGTGATGGTGACCTCGCATGACCTCAAATGACCCAATAGGAATCACTGAACAAAACTTACACTTGGATCATCAAGCATATCCTATAATAACATGATCCAGAAGTAATTGGACTAGTACCATGCATATCCTTGAAATAGGAATCATTTGTATATTTCCCCATTTACTTAATATGGGGAGGTTACTAAATTGACCTGACCTTAGGTCACCGATATACAAATTCCGAGTTTTACGAATTGTAAGTACTGATGCCCTCATTACATTCTGTAAGTTTCAACCTGGTCGGTAAAAAACTCTGGCTTTGGCACAACTGCAAACATTTTTGGTGGTGGGGTCACTTGACCTGGTCTGGTGACCTGACCTGAGATGACCAGAGCATATTTTGTTTCTCAAAGTGTGTGCAATTGATGTCCTAACAGGTGTATAAGAACCCGACGGCGCTGCGCGCCGCCGTTTTTTCGCTCTCTTTGAAATACCTGAGGGGGGGGGGGGGGGGTGCGGAAATCAACCCCTCCTGCACTGCGCGGGTTAATTTTGAAAGGCATAGGTTGTGATCTGGTATGTTTCATACTTTACAAATTATTTGGATCAAATATATTTCCCATTTTATGTTTAACCCACGCTGTGCCGGTGCTCGGCGCCGGTAGGGGTTTCGACGGCCCTCCACTAACTCGGCTCCTATAGAATGTAGTTAAAAACCGAAAACACCGTTTATACGCTCGTCAAAATGCATTTTGAAACTGTTTTGGCGTTTTATTCTCAGGTCATTATTGAGGTCACCAGAGGTCAGCAAGGGTCACATTTTCCAGTTTTAGGACTTCACTCCAGAAAATCTCAGATATCACAGGAACTATGATTACGAACGAGCGCGAAGCGCTCGCTTGTCCTTCCGTGGTATATGGGAAAAATCTGAATATGAGCGGCCCGGCCCGGCCAGTGGCGACGCTTTTGAGAAGCTCATATCTCTGCAACCCCACGTCCAATGGACAAGCGGGTTTCTTTGCTGAGTAGCCCCATCCAACCTAACCTGTTTGAGACCAGTGCGGACTCATGTGTCAGGGGTGGAGTTCCTCTGCTTGTGCGCACGTGCACACCCCTATTCTATATCTCAGGAACGGCTGAGCCGATTGCGTTCAAATTTGGTGTGTGGCTAGGGATCTCTCAGCCGCCTCTTTTACACAAGTCAGGGGTGGGGTGCCTCTGCACGTGCGCATGTGCGCACGTGCGCACCTTTGTTTGTGTATTTCAGAAACTACTTGCCCGATCGAGTTGAAATTCACCATACATTTCGTTCGCGCTCACTCGTTCATCGTCAACTAAGGCGCCTTACTGGTAGATAGGAAGACACGGAAACAAATGCAATGGACAACTATTAAAGAACTCAACAAAAAATTCCCCAGATTTGAGCTGAGCTTAACCCGCGCACTGCAGGGGGGGTTGATTTCCACCCCCCCTCAGGTTTTTCAAAGATAGCGAAAAAACGGCGGCGCACAGCGCCGCCGGGTTTTGATACACCTGTTAGTACATCAATTGCTTACACTTTGATAAAAAAATATGCTCGGCTCATCTCAGGTCAGGTCACCAGACCAGATCAAGTGACCCCACCATAATTTTTTTGGCAGTTGTGCCGAAGCCAGAGTTTTTCACCGATCAGGTTGAAACTTACAGGATGTCATGAGGGCATCAGTACTTACAATTCGTATAACTCGGAATTTTGATATCGGTGACCTAAGGTCAGGTCAATTTCGTAACCTCGCCATAATAAGTCCATGGGGAAATATACAAATGCTTCCTATTTCAAGGATATGCATGGTACTAGTCCAATTACTTCTGGATCATGTTATTATAGGATATTCTTGATGATCCAAGTGTAAGTTTTGTTCAGTGACCCCTATTGGGTCATTTGAGGTCATGCGAGGTCACCATCACGTTTTTGTCAATAACTCTCGACATAATGAAGATAGAGAAGTAAAACAGACATCAATGTGTTTGTCTCGTCGAGACACGTCTTCCCATATGCAACATGCCCTACTTGGGTCAACACTTGACCTTGACCTTTGGTCAAATTTTTAAGTTGACTTAACAAGGTCACCAAGTATATAATTCAAAGCGTCTTGACAAGATAAACACAATGGCGTAAACATTTTTCCGTTATCTTAATTAAGTAAAAAGTTAATAGCAAAACACGATTTAGCAAAAAAACTTATTTTTTTCCCCTTTTTGACCTCTGGAGCCTCAAATATTGACCGGAGATCAAATTTGAGGACACCTTAGCGATTACAAATTTCACTGGCTGGCGTTTGCTTTTTTCCGTTTGTTTCTAACTATCATCATTTCTGGAGCGAAGTCCTAAAACAGGAAAAAACTAGAAAATTTGACCTTTGATGACCTCTGACCTCAATTTTGACCTGACTCAAAAAAAAACTGAAATATTTTCGATAGAACATGTATGAAGCTATCAAATGCATTTTTCCGCTTCTCGCTACGTTGCGTAGTTTTCGAGATCTAAGGGGGGGGGGGGCGGAAATCAACCCCCCCTGCAGTTCGTGTTCGGCGCAAAGCCCCTGCAGTGCGCGGGTTAATAATTTAGGTTACAGAGCTCATCAAATGTCAAAAAGGCTATGTTTTAGCAAAACAGTATTCACAAATATATTTTTATATAATAAAGAGACGGAAATAATTGTGACGCCTTCGTGTTTGTATTGTTAAGGCGCTTTAAATCATATTCATGATCATCAGTTTAAGTCAACGTAAAAAATTGACCTCAGTTCAAGGCCAAGTGGTAACCCAATTATGTCATGCTGCACATTTATGGACGTGTCTCAACGAGGCAAGCACATTGGTGCCAGTTTCACGTCTCTATCTTGATTTTGTCGAAAGATATTGACCAAAAAGTGTTTGGTGACCTCCGATGACCTCAGCTGACTCTGTAGGGGTCACTGAACCAAAATTTCACCTGGGTCTTCAAGAATGGTCTATGATAACATGATCCAGAAGTAATTGGGCTGATATCATGTGTATCCTCAGAATAGGAAGCATTTGAATATTTCCCCATTGACTTATAATCACGAAATTGGTCCGACATTAGCTCACCGATATAGAAAATCCGAGACAAACGAATTATAGGTACCATTGCCCTTATGAAATCCTGTAAGTACGGAATCGATCGGCCAAAAACTGTGGCTGTGAGACGACCGCACATTTTTTGGAGGTGGGATCACGTGACCTGGTCTGGTACCTGACCTGAGAAGACCCGTAGTCAAAATTTTCAAGTATGTGGGCAATTGATGCCTCCACAGCTGTGCCAAAAACGGTGGCTCTGCGCGCCCCTGTTTTTTCGCTATCCTCGAAAAACCTTAGGGGGCGTCTAAACGCCCCCCTGCACGGCACGGGTTAAATGCAATAAAGAAGAAGCGATGTATTGCCTGTGACTGTAATCAGTCTTCAGTTCAACTAGTGGTGGGTTTGCTTAATATGCTTTATGAGTGAAGAAATGCATCAATAAATGCTGTATATAGTTTTTTTTTCTCAATAGAATGTAAATTGTATTAGCCTTTCGTCCATTTTAAAAATGCGAGACTGCCATTTTAAAGAAAATGACATTATATATCTTTGTTTAATTGCGTTTGCTATTTGCTTCAAAACTCTGTTTTCTACGATTTTTCGAACATTTATCGTTTTTCCACCAACATGACGTCATCAAAACATCATTATCTCCCAAATCTGTCGACTAATTTTAATTAAAAAAAATAAAGCATACGTATAACTGTTGTATACTCAGCTACTAAAAAGTTAAGCAAGATGCGCCGTATGTGTAAAAAGTAATGTAAGAAAAACCTCAGCGGGTTGTTTTAGGACCCCCGTAGGGCGAGAGTTAAAGAATGTGATGCGATTGGTGAGTTTAAACTGATCGCCGTACCCGTTGGTGTTATTGCGCGCATCTATATGTGTTGCCAAAGTCAGCTGCATATATTTGTCTTTATTACAAAAGATTTGTACAATAATAATTAATATATAAATACACGTACGAGTATATGATGAGGGCAATCAGCTGTTCTTTACCTCGTATCCGACGGAATGACGCGTGATGACGTCACCAGAACGAAGGAGAGCGAGGGCGACTTCGCACTGAGGCGGCAGTCGCCTCATTAACGACGCGAGCATCACACAATCGGGAACAAAACGTGACAACACAGAGCCACAGGGACTGGTCCGACCAGCGGAAAACTTCCCCGTGCCCGCTCCGGTCAACGACAATAACAATATCACAGTATGGGAATTCGCGGCCTTAACCTAATGACTTAGACTATGGTGGACTGCATGCGGCTCATGCTGATGACGTCACGCGCTGCGGCTGCTGGGTGGCCGCCTAGTACTGCTGCCGGGGCTGCTGCGGGTAGCCCTGCTGCTGCTGCTGCTGCTGCTGCTGCGGCTGCTGGTAGCTCTGCAGCGGCTGCTGCTGGGCGCACTTGGTGACGGTTTGTACGTTCTGCTGGGTGCGGGTCACCTCCACGGTCTGCACGTTCTGGCTGGTGATGGTGTTGGTGATGGACTGCACCTGAGGTTCGTTCTGGGTCTTCGTCTGCACCACCTCGTACGAGCTGGTCACGAACTCGGTCTGGAACTGGGTCTGGTACGTGGTGGTCACCGACGTCTGAACCTGGAAACACGGAGACGGCGGGACGTCATACGGGAAACAGCGGCAGACACGTGAGGTGGTTACCGACTGTGCTGGACACGAATCTGACACAGCGCTCAACTGAATGGCGACAAGTTCGGTGTTTGAATTGTCAGAATCAGCAGGTATCAACTGTCAAATTATTTCGAATTGTTGTGGATGCATCGCGCATGGTTGCAATGTTGATGCAAATAACTTCCAATCATGATAAGAGAAATGATAACGTTGTCGAGGATGGTCCGAGGCAGATTACACCGCTGCGCGCCGGTGGTGATAATGTGTGGCTACTGACCTGCGGGACGCGCTGAGTGCTGGTGACGGTGACGGTGACCGGGTACTGCTGCGCCTGCGTCTGGGTGAAGGTGTCAGTCTCGGTGACTGTCTCGTGCTCGTCCTCGGTGAAGACCATGGTGGATGTGACCGTCTCCACCTGGGGCACCACCACGGTGTTGGTGCGGTAGGCGATCTTGGTCTCCTCCTGGTACTCGGAGCCGCCGGCGCGCGTGGTCGTCTCCAGCTGTACCACCGTCTGCGGGTAGTACTCGGTTTCGGTGACGTACTTGTAGAGCGTGGTCGGCAGGAACTCGGTGCGGGTGTCGTACACGGTCACCGGGATCACCGCCTTGGTCCAGGTCAGGATGTACTTGGTCTCGTCCCGGCACTTGCCACCGCTGCCGCCGGCGCCACCGCCGCGTAAACCACCGACAGCACCGCCGAAGCCGGCACCGCCAGCGAAACCGCCGCCCACCGCGTTAAAGGAAGTGTCGAGGCCTGGGGCGGGGGCGGCACCGCCGGGTCCACCGTAGCCCTGAGAGGGGGCGGCGGCGGCGGCGGTCGGGGCGCCATATCCCTGGTTAACCTGGCGCTTCTCCACCTGTTTGGCGGAGGCGGCCACCACCAGACACACCAGAGCAACGTGACGCAGCATCTGCAACAGTGAGGAGCGGGACCTGGTCAGAAACGGAGACATAGAGACACGGTCAGACACGAGGACACGGAACCTGGTCAGACACGGAGACATAGATACACGTTTAGACACGAGCCTGGTCAGACATGGGGACACGGAGCCTGGTCAGACACGGATACATGGATACATGTTTAGACACGAGCCTGGTCAGACACGGAGACACGGGGCCTGGTCAGACACGGAGATACGGAGCCTGGTCAGACACGGAGACATGGATACATGTTTAGACACGAGCCTGGTCAGACACGGAGACACGGAGCCTGGTCAGACACGGAGATACGGAGCCTGGTCAGACACGGAGACATGGATACATGTTTAGACACGAGCCTGGTCAGACACGGAGACACGGAGCCTGGTCAGACACGGAGATACAGAGCCTGGTCAGACACGGAGACATGGATACACGGTCAGACACGTAGCCTGGTCAGACACGGAGACATAGATACATGGTCAGACACGAGCCTGGTCAGACATGGGGACACAGAGCCTGGTCAGACACGGAGACACGGAACCTGGTCAGACACGGAGACATAGATACACGGTCAGACACGTATCCTGGTCAGACACGGAGACATATATACATGGTCAGACACGAGCCTGGTGAGACATGGGGACACGTAGCCTGGTCAGACATGGAGACATTGAGACACGATAAGATAACGAAGCCTGGTCAGACATGGAGACATAGATACATGGTCAGACACGAGCCTGGTCAGACATGAGGACACGTAGCCTGGTCAGACACGGAGCCTGGTCAGACATGGGGACACGTAGCCTGGTCAGACATGGAGACATTGAGACACGATAAGATAACGAAGCCTGGTCAGACATGGAGACATAGATACATGGTCAGACACGAGCCTGGTCAGACATGGGGACACGTAGCCTGGTCAGACACGGAGCCTGGTCAGACACGAGCCTGGTCAGACATGGGGACACGTAGCCTGGTCAGACACGAAGCCTGGTCAGACACGAAGCCTGGTCAGACACGAAGCCTGGTCAGACACGAAGCCTGGTCAGACACGGAGCCTGGTCAGACACGGAGCCTGGTCAGACACGGAGCCTGGTCAGACACGGAGCCTGGTCAGACACGGAGCCTGGTCAGACACGGAGCCTGGTCAGACACGGAGCCTGGTCAGACACGGAGCCTGGTCAGACACGAAGCCTGGTCAGGCGCAGTGGAGTCCGGCAGAATTCAGTCAGGCGGATGGGACCAATTTTCCGCTCCTCGGTCACCGAGACGAAGCGCGGACCACGCTTGCGCCATGTGCCGGCCCAGTGACTCTCCCCAGTGACTACTTGACCGGTTTGCGACAGTTGTTGGTCAACGCATGCAATGTGTGGCGTCGGAGCCGCTCCACACGCCAGGCCGTGGGAGCGTCCATTAACTAACGGCCGTGTGGTGGTCTCGGAGGCCGATGGTGACCGGGTGAGCAGCCAGCAGAGCGTCAGGCTCACTGCAACATCACGAGATCCCGCCGCGCTTCGAGACCGGATCTGCTCCTCGACAACAGCAGTCGGATTCAGCTAGGATGTCATATTTGTGATGCTGGAATTCTATATTTGCACAGTACCACAGTTTGATTTAGAGTATAGTCTTTGCTGCCAGAGCGGGAATGATGAGTAATCTTATCGCCGAAATCGTGATGCTCGGAATCAAACAGCAGTTTCCGTTTTTATCTATATACTCGTGCTTTAACCCTCGCCCGTTAAGGGCAAACTCACTTCGTGTTCCGGTAGGGGAGGGTTGGTACGACAACCCCCCCCCCTCTTAGCGTTTCGCCCCTAATTGAGCTAGAGCTGCGATTAAAAAAACGAGTGTGCCGCTTGTCACGAGAAGAAGCCGCTGATACCTAGCTGCCGCTGCCGCTAATTTTTAAGGTCTTGCGTCAGTAGGTGACCTCTGAGTTCATGTAAATGACCCAAAAGTAATAACAATTGAAAATGCGTATAAATTGAATTTTATCGTGCTAGAATCGTGAATGATCATACCATAATGCTTAATAGGTGCCAAATTCGTAATCAGCGTCACACAATGTCTTAAAAATTGCCAATTTCGAAAGGTCATGTCAGGTCATCTGAGATCAGTGACATCGGTTGACCTGTGGATGCACATGACCCTAGTGGAACATATAATTATCTAAAATGGATCTCAAATTTGAAATGAGCGTCACAAATTGTACTAGAAACCCCAGAAGCCCAACAAAGTCATCTAAGGTCATCAGAGGTCAATGACCTCAGTTGACCTCTGAAAAGGTCAATCGAGATCACAATCTTAGTGGAAACCACAACTGTCACCTGGAAACACCTTTGCATATGCTCCTGAACAACAAACACTCGGAAACTGCACAAGTTACAAGAATCGATCTGCTGGACGCCAGTTGCGCCTGACATGACCTTAATAAACAGATCATAGGTCACGGTTCATGTGGGTTAGAAACGTACATTTTTCAGATTATTTGTCAAATTTGTCAAAAGTAGGGTACTGAAAGTTTCATTGCAATCGGTTAAAAACTACGCGAGTTATTCCAGAAAAACCGAAGGGGTGGCATCCCCCTCTACCCGGGCGGGGGTTAAAGACGATTGCTGCTGTATATGTAGAGCATAATAACTTACAAGGCGGCCACAAGTCTCTGGTAAACATCCAAAAGAGCGCCATTATTTAACGGGAGTGTTTTTAAACGGAAACATTGCCGGTCACAAACGAGCACTCCCACTGTTAACCTCGGAGGCCCTAATCATTGCCGGCTTACGCCACGCCATGTCCCACGCGCTCATAACTACGTGAACTACATGAGGGATGTCCGGCCCCTGTCGCCATTACACTGCGGATCGCCGGCCCGGCCCGGGGTCTGTTTTCTCGGAGAAGCGTTACATCAACTAATGATTCGTTGGTGAGCGAGTCAAACGCTCCAATAATGATGGCTTGTTGTCGGGAGGGGCGTGGCAACGGCCATGACATTACGGATTCATGAGCGACAGTTTGAAAGTTGGGTATGCAGACAGGCGCAATGTACGACAAAAGATGAGGGAAAAGGCCATACAGTATGATGTTCCCGACATTATGTGATTGATAAGCCGACAAATATAAGATGGCAGCGTCTACCGCTTGCTGAGTAACCTCGCCGATCAATCAATAGTTCACTTTTTCAGGCGCATACTATTGAGGCAAGTTGTGCTCTATCATGACAGTGTGGCTTCTCAGTGAGAGCGTTGTTTGGCCTGCCTGCAGGCCATGGGACCTGGTCCCAGCTCCGCAAGCTGTGGCACCTGGTCCCAGATCCGCAGGCTGTGGGATCTGGTCCCAGCTCCGCAGGCTGTGGGATCTGGTCCCAGCTCCACAGGCTGTGGGATCTGATCCCAGCTCCGAAGGCTGTGTGATCTGGTCCCAACTCCGCAGGCTGTGGGATCTGATCCCAGCTCCGAAGGCTGTGGGGCCCGATCCCAGCTCCACAGGCTGTGGAACCCGGTTCTAGCTCCACAGACTGTGGGACCCGGTCCCAGATCCACAGGCTGTGGGATCTGGTCCCAGCTCCACAGACTTAGGGATCTGGTCCCAGCTCCACAGGCTGTAGGACCCGGTCCCAGCTCCGCCTGCCACAGGCGGTCCCTGAGCACCCTGACAGTCGGCGCTCATACTGAGTTGATCACCCCACATACACATGGGATCACCACGGAATCGCACACAGTCCCACAGCCGGCACGGGGAGACCTCTCGCCAGCTGCTCACCTTGCCTTGTTCAGTCCACCGCGAGCTGCACACTGATGCCGGGAGAGGCGGCCCAGCCGACTTTATACCGCCGCCGTCCGTCCTTTCCCGCCGTGTCAGCGTCACTCAGTTGGCGTCGGTGACGGTGACGACCTGCCCTCCGGCGGTCAGAGGCGGCAGACAGACGACTACGGGATCCTGGCATACCCCTGTCCCTCCGGCGGTCAGAGGCATCGGACAGCCGACCACGGGATCCTGGCATACCCCTGTCCTGACCTCGGTCTGAGGCACCAGACAGCCGACCACGGGATCCTGACATGCCCCTGTCCCTCCGGCGGTCAGAGGCAGCGGACAGCCGACCACGGGATCCTGGCATACCCCTGTCCCAACGGCGGTCAGAGGCGGCAGACAGCCGACCACGGGATCCTGGCATACCCCTGTCCCTCCGGCGGTCAGAGGCAGCAGACAGCCGACCACGGGATCCTGGCATACCCCTGTCCCTCCGGCGGTCAGAGGCACCAGACAGCCGACCACGGGATCCTGACATACCCCTGTCCCTCCGGCGGTCAGAGGCAGCGGACAGCCGACCACGGGATCCTGGCATACCCCTGTCCCAAACTCGGTCAGAGACAGCGGACAGCCGACCACGGGATCCAGGTATACCCCTGTCCCTCCGGCAGTCAGAGGCAGCGTACAGCCGACCACGGGGTCCTGGCATACCTCTGTCCCTCCGGCGGTCAGAGGCAGCGGACAGCCGACCACGGGATCCTGGAATACCCCTGTCCCTCAGGCGATCAGAGGCAGCGGACAGCCGATCACGGGATCCTGGCATACCCCTGTCCCTCCGGCGGTCAGAGGCAACGGACAGCCGACCACGGGATCCTGGCATACCCCTGTCCCGACCTCGACCCGGGAGGCACCGGACTATAGGACCAGCGTCCATAGCTGCGCAGTACATCAACAGACGACCAGTCCCGGAACCCACGAGCACGCCTGTGGTGTTCACCGGCGGACAGCGGATCACGGAACCATCGTATATAGCAGCACTGTCCCTGGTCAGACATCAGCTCACGGAACCTGCACCAACACCTCTACCGTCCCGTCGTGGTCAGACATCAGCTCACGGAACCTGCACCAACTCTCCACCGTCCAGTTGTGGTCAGACATCAGCTCACGGAACCTGCACCAACTCTCCACCGTCCAGTTGTGGTCAGACATCAGCTCACGGAACCTGCACCAACACCTCCACCGTCCAGTCGTGGCCAGACATCAGCTCACGGAACCTGTTCAACACCTCCACCGTCCAGTCGTGGTCAGACATCATTTCACGGAACCTGCACCAACACCTCCACCGTCCAGTACAGGACCCCGGTTTAGTACAGGAGATACCCCGGTTCAGTACAGGACCACTAGATATAAAGTTATCAGCCTCATAGTAGGAACAAACAGTTTACTTGAGAAAATGAAGATAACAAACTCAGATGCTTGTGAGCATTGCACGCAGCGGGAAAACATACTACACAAATTGTGTTATTGTAGAAGGGTACACAACTTTTGGAACGAATTAAAGGCGTGGTTTAGAAGTAAACAACTGGGTAGATTAGCAGAAAAAAAATAGCATCACTGAAATAGTACTGGGAGGTGACGACAGTCTGATAATGAACCATGTAGTTAGTGCAGGTATACAAATGATTTATTCAAAGAACCGACCTTCGGTGATATTACTATTAGCTATTCTTCGGTCAGACCTGCACAGTGAGAAGTACAGTACAAAGTTAAATGACAAGATGGAGGAGTTTAATATGAAATGGAGGACACTTAACTATTTAGGAGAAACTGAATGATTCTGATCAACGTTTGTAAAACCTGGCCATTGAAAAGTAAAAAAAAAGAAATGAAGAAAAAAAACACTATGCATATGTGTGAGCCTTACCCAACCGGGCCAACCTGAGACCGGCCCTTGCAAGGGCCGGTCGGCCGGTCGGGCGCGCGGCGCGCCAGTCTAACAGACTGACGGATCGCGCGCCCGGTCGGCCGATGGGGGAACTGCCTCGTGACGTCGTGCGAGACAGTGTCGGGCGTGGGCTGTGGCCTGTCTGGAGCGCCGGGGAGGTACCCCACAGCTCTCCCCGGCCGGGGCGGTAACCCCCAGACCTCCCCGGAGCCGGGACGCCAATGTGGGCACCGTTCCGGCTTGGCCAGGCGGGCCGCACAGATGCTGTTGATGCAATGCTCATGTTCATGTGTGTAAGTTTGATGTATTTTTAGGGAGTTTTCCGAAATATATATGTTGTGATCTGGAAAAAAGTGTTAGAATGAAAATGTGTCATGTGTCGAAATGTGATCCATATGATTGATGACTGAATTATCGATGATGTATGATCGACTGAACGATTGAATATGCAATAAACCGCCGGTGGAAACCGGAAAAAACACCTCCACCGTCCAGCCGTGATCAGACATCAGCTCACGGAACCTGCACCAACACCTCCACCATCCAGTCGTGGTCAGACATCAGCTCACGGAACCTGCACCAACACCTCCACCGTCCAGTCGTGGTCAGATATCAGCTCACGGAACCTGCACCAACACCTCAACCGTCCAGTCGTGGTCAGATATCAGCTCACGGAACCTGCACCAACACCTCCACCGTCCAGTCGTGGTCAGATATCAGCTCACGGAACCTGCACCAATACCTCCACCGTCCAGTCGTGCTGCCATAGTGAGCCACATCTGGTGTACCACTGAAAAGGTCGCACCTCGGAAAAATAGTGAACGCTTACATTTATCGATCGTGTCGGTATTTCGGACTCGCAACACGTATAACGTATGCCTCGTCCTTGGTGATACCTTTGGTGTTATGCAACTGATGGTAACATCCTCATTTAAATTGGTGCTGTGGCTTGACAGTGTGTGGATGTATAGAAGTGAGAATAGCCAAAGGCATTCTTCGACTTTCATACTCAAAGCTAATCAGATACACTGACAAATGGCTAAGTAAGCTGAGTAGTGTGCTGTCGATATATATCGGGCAACTGTTTCGGAATACTTCCTCCTCATCGGTATTTCTAATTTCTACCAATGCAGTATTTGTGTGGGTATTTCTAATGGGTATTTTGGTATTTTATAATTTATATTCTGTCCACTACGATGCAGTGAAATCGATAGTAACGGAACTAAAACTGGAGCAATTCAGCTGCACTGTCTTGCAATGAACATTGCAACGGTCTCTCGCTAGTATGAAGAGCGTCATAAATGTGTGGTTGACATTGATATTCTTATTTCATTTATTTTACATGAAATTATTTTACAACATTTTGACTGCACTTATATGTATTAACTCTTATGTATCTTGACTCCAGCCGTAATTAACGGTGAGCTTATTCTATATAAATAGAGTCAATTAAACCCACAGCCTCATACTATGTAATATATTAATAAAAACGAAACAAAACAGACGTCACTGTATATGAACATATTCTGTATAAACAGTAAACATTGTCTTTTTGACAACGCTGAATAAATGATGAGCATGGTGTTATGTTTCAGCCAGAAATGCAGTCTCCGAGTTAGTGCCCAGTGAATCATCGCAGTCTCCGTTCGGCTTCCTTGCGTCGATCTTGAACTCGTGCTGACGAGTTCCTCGGTTTTTGCTAGGCGAGACAGCTCGATAGCATAACCATCCCTCAATGCTATTTCTTACTTTGCATATGTCACGCCCAATCCACGAAAATGCAGTCATGGCATGGTTACATACGTTCTATTTGTTGATGGTTGTGTTACATCAACCTTTGGTGTAGTGGTGGTGACACTGGAGTGATATATCATGATAAAAGACGTTGTTAATCGTCAATTAATTTTGGAAGGCATAGGATTTGATGTGGTATGTTTCATACTTTACAAATGATTTGGATCAAATACATTTCCCATGTTATGTTTAACCCGCGCCGTGCCGGTGCTCGGCGCCACCTTCGCCGTGCCGGGGAGGAGGGGGGGGGGGGGGGGGGGGGGGGGGCGGGTTCGACGCCCCTTCACTAACTCGGCTCCTATAGAATGTAGTTAAAAATCGAAAACACCGTTTAAACGTACGTCAAAATGCATTTTGAAACTGTTTTTGGCATTTTATTCTCAGGTCATTATTGAGGTCACCAGAGGTCATCAAGGGTCACATTTTCCAGTTTTAGGACTTCTCTCCAGAAAATCTCAGATATCACAGGAACTATGATTACGAACGAGCGCGAAGCGCTCGCTTGTCCTTCCGTGGTACATGGGTAAAATCTGAATATGAGCGGCCCGGCCCGACCCGGCCCGGGCCTTGGCGACGCTTTTGAGAAGCTAATATCTCTGCAACCCCACGTCCAATGGACAAGCGGGTTTCTTTGCTGAGTAGCCCCATCCAACCTAACCTGTTTGAGACCAGTGCCGACTCATGTGGATGACTACCACTACGCGTGGTGCGTGCCGAGTGATGGGTGTTGAAAAGTGTTTTCTCGTAAAAACTCCGCAACGGCTGGACAGATTGTGTTCAAATTTGGTGTGTGGTTACAGACCTCTCAGCCGCCACTTTCCCACAAGTCAGGGGTGGGGTTCCTCTGCATGTGCGCACGTGCACACCCCTATTCTATATCTCAAGAATGGCTGTGCCGATTGTGTTAAAATTTGGTGTGTGGTTAGGGACCCCTCCGCCGCCGTCTTCTCACAAGTCATGGGTGGGGTGCTTCTGCACGTGCGCACGTGCACACCCCTATTCTGTATCTCAGGAACGGCTGAGCCGATTGTATTCACATTTTGTGTGTGGTTAGGGACCCCACCGCCGTCACCTTCCCATAAGTCATGGGTGGGGTGCGCCGGCACGTGCGCACGTGCACACCCCTATTCTATATCTCAGGAACGGCTGGGCCGATTGCGTTCAAATTTGGTGTGTGGCTAGGGATCTCTCATCCGCCTCTTTTGACCTCTTTTGACATGACCACATGTCAGGGTGGGGTGCCTCTGCACGTGCGCATGTGCGCACGTGCGCACCTTTTTTGTGTATCTCAGAAACTACTTGCCCGATCGAGTTGAAATTCACCATACATTTCGTTCGCGCTCACTCGTTCATCGTCAACTAAGGCGCCTTACTGGTAGATAGGAAGACACGGAAACAAATACAATGGACAACTATTAAAGAACTCAACAAAAAATGTTCCAGATTTGAGCTGAGCTTAATAGTTTAGGTTACAGAGCTCATCAAATGTCAAAAAGGCTATGTTTTAGCAAAACAGTTTTCACAAATATATTTTTATGTAATAAAGATACGGAAATAATTGTGACGCCTTCGTGTTTGTATTGTTAAGGCGCTTTAACTCATATTCATGATGATCAGTTTAAGTCAACGTAAAAGTTTGACCTCAGTTCAAGGCCAAGTGGTAACCCAATTAGGTCATGTTGCACATTTAGAGACGTGTCTCGACGAGGCAAGCACATTGGTGCCAGTTTAACGTCTCTATCTTGATTTTGTCGAGAGATATTGACCAAAAAGTGTTGGTGACCTCGGAGGACCTCAGCTGACTCTGTAGGGGTCACTGAACCGAAATGTCACCTGGGTCTTCAAGAATGGTCTATGATAACATGATCCAGAAGTAATTGGGCTGATATCATATGTATCCTCAGAATAGGAAGCATTTGAATATTTCCCCCATTGACTTATAATCACGAAATTGGTCAGACATTAGCTCACCGATATAGAAAATCCGAGACAAACGAATTATAGGTACTGTAGCGTGCAATCGGGCTTTGCAACCATGCATCATTTCAAAAATTTCAACAAAAAAGTCAATCAAAATTTTCCTTTTCTGTAAAATTATCTTCTGGACCCGATCGGGCCGCTGATTGCAATGACGTTAAAATCAGCGCTCTAGGACTTCATTTGCAATATTTATAGCATATTGCAACATTTTGCAACAATTTGCAACATTTCGAAAATTTGCGTGCGGGGGTTTCTTAACCTCCCGGATCGATTTACGGCAACGTCAGCCCGCTATTTTTCGTGGTTTTTCAGAATACCCGCGAATGTATATGAATTTCAAACAGTTGCAATTGCGCTGCCCGGACCCGTAAATCATATTTTTGATGAGGCTGGCCATTCTTCGTCAGTCAACATATAGGCCTCTCACTGCTGGGATATAAGGTATACCAAGATGGTATGTGGAGTTCGGTAATTGGTGGATATTAGGACAGGGTCTCCATCGACAGAGCCTACCGGAGTATGTCCCGACAGATGATCCGTCGCGGCATCCCTTCCCCGTATCGGCTCCCATGATCCGACCCCAAATCATCCTGGTCCCAACCCCAACATATACAATCCCACCACTATCTCCCCGACCTTAACAGGCTCCTCACCTATAATTGGTCGCTGAGCGTCAATTATCCCACTGGTCCTTAACTTAATCGGTTATTCTGGCATACAGTCATTCATTCTCGCTCCCACTTATCCTCCTCTCAAACACTAATCCAAATGCACGGGTTGACGCCCCGGTATCTCCCTCTTCCGTCTACTGCCCTCCAGTGGTGCTATTAATTACGGGTGAGAGACCTTGACCGGGTGGGGTTCTCCGCTTTTTCCTTTAATCTTCCCGATAATTTCCTCTTTTGCCGTCCCGCCATGTTACGTAGTTTCGGCCGCCGCTCACCCTCCATGGTCCGCGGCTCCGCTCTCTTACCCCCAGAACATATCGTCTTACTGCGCCGCTTAATCGCTTCTTCTTAACCCGTTTCCACAACCTATTAAAATTTCGCGGTCGCACTGCTCAGAGCTACTTGGCTAAGTTGCAGCTGCATTCGCTTGCTGACTTATTGCAATCACCTGGCCAGCGCGATGGACCTGTTCAGTCGCACGGAGGCAATCACCCCTCCCCGCGCCGCCACTGATCCTAACACCTCCGCACGTCGCGATCTCGTTCGAGTTAGCGCCACCCGGTTGGCCGGCCCCACCTGAGTAACTTTGCGATGGACATAACCTATATTTTCATCCGAAAGTCGGGAGAACAAGAGCTGCACGTTGCGATACAAAGCGCCATGGCCGGCCTGTATGTATGTATGTATGTATGTATGTATGTATTCGTAAAAATCTCCACATCGTGGCTCTTCCGATTTCAGAGTCAATACAGTAAACACAATTATAAAAGCACAAATCAATAAACACGTTTAAAATAACTACACTCCATCACCCTTTAGCCATCTCAGTACACCCGCGTGAAAAAGACCGGGCGACTCGACTATCCTAAGCTGAGCTGGTAGACGGTTCCAGGCGGTGGTGGCCCGGCATAGAAATGATCGGCGAGCGAGCTCCGTGCGCACGCGTGGAGTTTGCAGCATCATGCTCTCTGATCCCCGCGTGGTCCGGTCGGATACGTTTGCACGAGGCAACACAAGTGCGCGCAGATGGTCAGGCGACTTCGGCGACCTCAGTATCTGGTAGAGTACCACCAAGTCACGTTCAGTCAGCAGCTCTTCTACTTTAAACCACCCAAGTGACTTTAGAGAGGGCGAGATGTGTTGTGACCTTTTCAGTCCTGTGATGATTCTGGCACCAAAATTTAAAGCCTTCTGTATCCTATACTTTTGAATTTTTGAGCAGCTTCCCCACACAGTCAGGCAGTATATGATGTGGGGATGAACAAGCCCTTCGATTATGGTCTGTTTTGTCTCGGGTGGTAATTGATGGCTCAGCTTCGCCAATCCCACCAGTATACTGTAGCAACGCCTGACGATGGCAGATACTTGGAGTTCCCAATTTAAACCAGAGTCTAATATTACCCCGAGGACTTTAACAGAAGAAGAAGGTCTGATGTTTTGCGATCCAAAACGTATTTCAAAACTTTCGTCAATGGAAAGTCGCTTAGATTTCACAACCAAAAGATCTGTTTTAGTGGGATTAATTTTGAGACGATTTTGCGTAAACCAATTTAGGGCAGAGTCCAGCGTGGTCTCCACTCTGGCACGGAGGTCACCAACGTTAGCCGGAGTATCCGCATCAATAAATTGCGCGTCGTCTGCATACATAATGAGCTGGCCATGGTGAATAAAAGAAGTCAAGTCATTTGTGAACAATAAAAACAGAATCGGCCCCAAAGTACTCCCCTGTACCACCCCGTGCGTCACTGGGAGCGGCGTCGAACACCCCGCTACACGCTGCGCACGACCTTCGAGCCACCCCCGGAACCAATGGTCATCAACACCATACCATCCGAGCTTCTCCAGGAGCCGGCAATGCTGCACGCTGTCAAACGCCTTGGACGTGTCAGTCGTCGTCAACGTCGAGACGAGGCCACGGTCCATGTTGCTAATAAGCATGTTGACAGCACACAACATCGCCGACTCCGTGGAGTGGCCCGGACGGAAGCCATGCTGTTCGGCGCACATGATGTGATGCTCGGTTAAATATGTCGACAACTGGTTTCCGACCACTCGCTCACAAAGCTTACCTACAATTGACAATATCGAAATAGGTCGAAAGTTGTTTGGCTCGCAACGGTCGCCACCTTTGAACAGAGGAGTGACAATAGCAGTTTTCCATGCTGCCGGTACATCGCCAGATACAAGTGAGCTGTTTACGATGTACAAGAGGTGTGGCGCAATTACAGGAAAAGTTAATCTAATTAAATGCACAGTGACACCGTCCTCGCCGCTCGCCTTTGACGCACCCAGCTGACCCAGCGCAGCCGACAGCTCGGGAAGAGTTGCCGGCCTGACACGGAAGGAGCCCGCGCACACGCGTGGGGGACGGGGTAGCACCGTCTCCCCCTCTTCAGCTGCCGCACTCAGCGCTGCGGCTGTGTCCGGCCCGACGGACGCGAAATAGCGGTTTAAACGGTCCGCCCACGTGGGATCAGCGGAACCGGCGGAGCTCGGCTGCGGCTCTGGCTTTTCCGCAGACACGATATACTTGCGTATATCTTTCCAGTGAACTGTTTTCGAGCTCTTGAATTGTTGCCTGAAGTGTGCTGTTCTGGCGGCGGCAAGTCGGTCTTTGACCGCGTTCCGCAGACCGCGGTACGCCTGCCAGGTGGTGGAGCACGGGTTGTTATCCTTCTCAGCTCGGGCAATGTCTCTCTCACTCATTATCTGCCTGATGTCCTCGTCCTCACTCACCCAGGGGCAAGGCCGGTTGCGGACCTTGATCTGAGTGAGCGGCATGTGCTGGTTTATGAGATCGTCCCACACTGTCAGCCATGCGTCGTATTTTTCGGATGGTGACAGGGCTCCATAGACGGATGACCAGTCGGCTGTCAGTAGGTCTAGGCAGAGATGGTCTTTGTCGAGATGCTTTGTAGACCTCACGGTGATCTCACGAGGTGCGCGTCGAACGCGTGCTCCCGTCAACCGAGTGACGATCAGGGCATGGTCACTGATGTCGCACGCGACCACCCTGGTCGAATCGCATAGCCCCGGGTGACTTGTTATAAGGTGGTCAAGGAGCGACGGCGGTGAGTTTGACGCACTGCGGGTGGGGGTCGTGGCCTGATCGTTCGGCGTACATCACAGGTCCCCCTCGATGGACATATATCTCCTCCTCTCGGGCGGCACCCCCTCACCCCTCAGCACCAGCTTCTCACATCTTAACCACCGATCTCCTTTTCGGCGGGACAATTCCTCGCCCAAACCACCTCACTCCAGCGGCACAATCCCTCGCCCAACGCACCTCAGCGGCACTGCATCGCTCGACTCACCCGCTCGCTAGCCCCACTGGCCACCATAGCATCTGGCGTCTTACGGCGTTAGTTCCTGGTTAAGCGTCATGGCTCGGGAACGAATCCACTATCAAAACAACTTACTTTGTCCCTCCTGGGCGCCCGACATTAATATCCCGCATACCTCCCTCGTTAGGTGATTACCCAAACCCGTCAGCGAACCAACCGTTATCAGCAGAGTCAAAATACACAGAGGCGTAGCACATACCAACCTCGTTTCCCGGCTAGGATTAAATCGTCCTCATCGAAGATTGTCATTCCTTGATTCTCCGATCTCCCTCGCATGTTCGACGTCAGCGGGCTTCGACTTTGGAAATCACACGCCCTCCCCTGCATGTATACGCGTGAGCTTGTACGCATGCGAGTGAGTGTTTGTATGCATGAACGGGTGTGCGTCATACGCCTTCATGCGTGCATAGACGTACTTGTGCCCGCCGGTGTGTATACGCATACCTGTCCGATGCGTGTGTGTGTGTGTGTGTGTGTGTGTGTGTGTGTGTGTGTGTATGTGTGTGTGTGTGTGTGTGTGTGTGTGTGTGTGTGTGTGTGTGTGTGTGTGTGTGTGTGTGTGTGCGTGTGCGTGTGCGTGTGCGTGTGCGTGTGCGTGTGTGTGTGTGTGTGTGTGTGTGTGTGTGTGTGTGTGTGTGTGTGTGTGTGTGTGTGTGTGTGTGTGTGTGTGTGTGTGTGTGTGTGTGTGTGTGTGTGTGTGTGTGTGTGTGTGTGTGTGTGTGTGTGTGTGCGTGTGTGTGTGCGTGTGCGTGTGCGTGTGCGTGTGCGTGTGCGTGTGCGTGTGCGTGTGCGTGTGCGTGTGCGTGTGCGTGTGCGTGTGCGTGTGCGTGTGCGTGTGCGTGTGCGTGTGCGTGTGCGTGTGCGTGTGCGTGCGTGTGTGCGTGCGTATGCGTGCGTATGCGTGTGCGTGTGCGTGAGCGTGAGCGTGAGCGTGAGCGTGTGTGTGTGTGTGTGTGTGTGTGTGTGTGTGTGTGTGTGTGTGTGTGTGTGTGTGTGTGTGTGTGTGTGTGTGTGTGTGTGTGTGTGTGTGTGTGTGTGTGTGTGTGTGTGTGTGTGTGTGTGTGTGTGTGTGTGTGTGTGTGTGTGTGTGTGTGTGTGTGTGTGTGTGTGTGTGTGTGTACGTCGCTAGTGTTATTCCAGGTGAACTCATGTTAGAGCCATTGGCTGGTCCGTCATATCTATATCCATTTTCAACAATTCCGCGTATAATTCCCCGTAACTGAAAACATCTATAACTTTAACTCTTCGAAACATAGCCACAACTTCATCGACCGTGTCACACAGTGTTTAGGCGCCCGGGCCGGCTCCCCTCCGTCCGTTGCGCGATACCAGCTGGTGTCAATTAGCCGCTGGACCCCTTCGCCGCCGCCTTCGCCGCCGCCGTGAGCGGTTCATTCCCTACGTGCCTAGCCTCGGCGGCCGGGTACGGAGACGCGTCACATCATAGCGGCCATTGCTGGGATGTCAACGCCCATACATACTTAAATAACACGATACTTCTCTGCGAAACCGGTGTTAATAGATCACCGTGAACAATCTATTTAAGTGCAAGATAATTGGATAACATGGTATACCTCTTTACAAAAGTTCAGTTGCAGTAAAGTTTATGATTTAAATGTTTGTATAGGTTTTTAGCACGGCTTACCATCATATTCAGTAAACTTTTAACCTACCGAAAGCCTGCTAGCCGTTACTCTCAAATCAAACGTGTTGACTGATAAATGAGCTTGACAATCGGTTTATATTCATTCAACGAAAATGATTAAAACCAAGATTCACCTAAAACTTTGAGCACGCCAAACCTGTTCCGACCCCATCACGCCTTGTGGCTCATCGATCATAACTCCGTTCAGTTCAATGACACCATCCGTCTCTGCAATCCTTCATCTTTATTACGCCCCCCCCCCCCCCCCTCTGTACGGTTACATGTCATACTAATAGCTACGTCACGCGGTGTATCTACATCCCTCCCGTGACACATATTTCCCCCGGCCCTCTGCTGGTCCGTCACACCATCAACTAGTCCATAACACCCCCGTCCCCGCCCCTCCTTAAAATCCACACTTCACCCCTCCCCTCCTCATGGTAAAGATCCCTTTCCTGGGTCATTAGATCCCGGTCGGCTGCCCCGTCCCTCCCAGCCCGAGATCCCTACCACCCCAGATCGCCTGTCTGGACATAGGACCGTTAAAGTACGACGCAGGGTGAGTGACAGACCGTGGATATTTGGATATTGTGCGGGCGGGGAATGAGCAGCGGCCTTACTATGACAGGTGAAGCCCGGGCAGATGCGTTGATCGACGGCTCCCCGACATCCGGTCCGCGGCGTCCGTCTCAGCACTCAGTCAATCACCGGGCCGCTCCATCAGTCTCAAAGGGCTGACATCACTGCACTGTTGATCTCAATGGGCCGTGCACGACTTGTCCGGCGCGTATTGACTCCGTCCCCATCGCGACTGCTGGCGAGGCCCTCCGGCGCTTATCTCCCTGCTGGTGCGACTCTCTCAGAGTCTCCTCCCGGTGCCACTCTTTTTTCTCTAACCACCTCTGTCCGTTATATATCGCAGTTATTTCCGTCTGCCCGGCCGCCCTCCAACTTCATGGGGGGGGGGGGGGGTCCCGAGTTGTATGGCGGTCTTGTGGCCGCCGGCTGGGTCCTCGAGTGAGTCATCTTGCGTCCATCTGCCTCTGTCATCCGGCCAGCCTCCTTAGGTATTGATATGGCTTCGGTGGTTTGTTTATCAGCCGATCGGCGGGCCGGGATTTTGCGTGGTCGCATCTTGTTAGTGGTGTAAGTCCAGGGCCGGTGTGGCGACGCTCCCTCCTCGCGTCGCGGACAGATGTCCTGCCCCGCTTGGTCGCCGAGTATTTGACATCTGCCTAGTCGGAAGTGAGGTAGAGAGGGAGGCTCACTCCGACCCCTTGGCTGTGTTTATACATCCGACAGATGACGGCCTGGCAGGTGTCCGGCGTCTGGAGGTGACTGGTTGTCCAGCTGCTCTGATTTGTTTGTTTGTGCGCGCCCCGCGGCAGATTTCCTGCTCGGTCCTCTGTTGATGGGCGCTGGCGGCTCATGTCTGCACACCTGGTGATCTGGGAGGTGACTCTGTATATGTCAGGCCGGGCAGGAGCATTGGGGGAGGGGAGGGAGAGGTGGGAGAAAGGACCCGCCGGCGTTTTTTTTGTTTGTTTACGCGACTCCGGTGGACGACGCGCCGGCGGACGGCAGGGGGCAGGTGACAGGCGGGCAGCGGATGACTGCAGGCTTCTCTGTCTTGTTCCGCCGGACGTGGGAGGGAGGGATGGGGAGGGGTATGTATATGTATCTAGGCGCGTCTGGTGGCCGGTGCGCATCCTTGTCGGCCATTGGAATGGGGGGATGGGGTCGGATGTTGAGGGCCCGCTGGCGGTTTGTTTACGCGACTCTGGCGGACGGACGACGAGTCGGCCAACGACAGGTGGCAGGCGACAGGTGGGCCGCAGATGGCAGCTACTCCGGTGGACGACGTGTCGGCCATTGGGATCGGGGGATGGGGTCGGATGTTGAGGGCCCGCTGGCGGTTTGTTTACGCGACTCTGGCGGACGGACGACGAGTCGGTCAACGACAGGTGGCAGGCGACCGGTGGGCCGCGGATGACAGCTACTCCGGTGGACGACGTGTCGGCCATTGGGATGGGGGGATGGGGTCGGATGTTGAGGGCCCGCTGGCGGTTTGTTTACGCGACTCTGGCGGACGGACGACGAGTCGGCCAACGACAGGTGGCAGGCGACCGGTGGGCAGCGGATGGCAGCCGGCTCCTCTGTCTCTCACTCTGCTGAGGCCCCCTTCGAACGGGGGGAGGGGTGTGTATATACAGGTGCGTCTGGGGGACGGCACCTGTCCTTGTCGGCAAGTGGGATGGGGAGGAGGGGGTGGGAGGGTCGGGTGTCGCTGACCTGCTGGCGGTGTTTACACGTCTTGGATGGCAATACTGGTTAGCTAATGAATTTGTTTCTTCTCGAAACACGGCTGACGGTATTTGTATCATATATTGAACCCGGGACCACCGCCCGGGTTCAGGCGCTGAGCGGCGGAAAATTTAGCTGTAGTCCGAACCAAAAAAATGTAAGCATCGTTACAGTACCATTGCCCTTATGAAATCCTGTAAGTACGAAATCGATCGGCCAAAAACTGTGGCTGTGAGACGACCGCACATTTTTTGGAGGTGGAATCACGTGACCTGGTCTGGTGACCTGACCTGAGAAGACCCGTAGTCAAAAATTTCAAGTATGTGGGCAATTGATGCCTCCACAGCTGTGCCAAAAACGATGGCGCTGCGCTCCCCCGTTGTTTCGCTATCCTCGAAAAACCTTAGGGATGGGGGCGTCTAAACGCCCCCCCCCCCCGGCACGGCACGGGTTAAAGGCAATAAAGAAGAAGCAATGTATTTTCTGTGACTGTTATCAGTCTTCAGTTCAACTAGTGGTGAGTTTGATTAATCTGTTTTATGAGTGAAGAAATGCATCAATAAATGCTGTATATAGTTTTACAATAGAATGCAACTTGTCTTAGCATTTCGCCCATTTTATATCCATGCAAAGTTATTGGTGTGTTTCTAAAAACAAAATATGGAGCAAATTAGGCATCTAAATCAAAAGCGAAAAATCAGCCTGCAATGATATTAAGCGACATTCCTGAGAAGACATGTTGCTTGACTTGAAAATAAACCTTGGTAAAACCGTACTAGGTATAACACCATTAACGATAGTCTCCATTTCACAATAGTGCTATACAAGGTTGATACAGGGATGCGATAAGAGACAGTTACAGTGCTACGGAGAAATTAACAGTGCGCTTCACGCACCAAACCACCAATCAGTCAGTGGAAATGGTGACGCATGACCCATTATAATCCGATTGTTGTCACCAATGGTGCATGTCAATGAGCCACTGGACGCTAATGTCATTCCAAAAGGCTATGTTGGCACTGCTATGTTGGAAGGTTCTTCATAAATCCATGTGTACTGGGTTAAGTGTACAGAGATGTAGGAACGTCAGAAAAATAGGGGGACGGGGTCAGTGACACTTTGATCTCATCTTGAGAGAAATACAACCCCTATGGAAGATTCCTATGCAGATTTGGGCTCTTCTCGTCTTGGCGAATCTTTTGCCATCAAACATGTTCTTCACCAAGCAAAATCAAATATTTTAGCAAAAAAATGGCCGAAACGTGAGGGGATCATGGCCTCCGACCCCTCTTCTTCTACGCCTATATAAGGGTATATAATAAAACGGTTAATTATCGTCCAGCTTCAAATGTGAAATATACATGAAAATGTTTTAAAGCTAATAAGGACTATTAACTTGCATTGTTTCAGCTGGTAATCACGTTATCTAGTACTTTTTACGTAAGGTAAAAAAATGCGATCCAATATTGATTTTAAGCTCTATATAGCACACATCAGGTTGTTGATCCAGATAAGTTAAAAAAGATACACATGCAAAATATTGCAGTGTTCAGGGGATTGCATATAAAATCACCCCTGATAATTGTCTCCCAGCTTTTGGTACCTACTAAGCACGTAGGCGTAAACACATATTTTCAGGATATCACAAATCATGTGTCATACATTCTTTCTCCTGCATATAAACCACTTATACTGTAAACAATATTTACTAGTCAGTCACTTCTGAGCATTCCTGCTTGGTTACCGAAAAAACGGCTATGCAGAGACTAGTTCTGGACAACGAGTTTGATTAATTAACGGGTTTATGGCTCGTCCTAATTTATGGCTCGTATTTTTACTAGATTCCTATTTAACAAACCTGACTCTTTTTTGTAAAGCAGGTGATTATGAGGTCCCTTGCTACTGGGTACGAGCCTATAACTAGCCAGCTAGAATGGTAACCAGAGTCTTTCTGGTTTGTGTACCAGGACTAGCATGTAGTAGTGAATTGAGCAGCTGTTCTCAAGTAGTCTTACTAAGCTATGGCTACTTGTGCATTACTTACTAGCCTTTCCCTCTTTAATTAAGACTGGATAAACTAGTATCAGTAGCGCTATATGATTTGTAGTTAGTAGAACGCCACTTGCTGCTGTCAGTTTGGGCGAAAAACAGTTGTCAGCGAAAAACAGTTTTCCAAACAAATCACCTTTTTGACATTTGATGACCTCTGGAGCCTAAACTATTGACCTGAGCATAAATTTGAGGACTCTCAAGTCGATTGCATTTTTCAAGGGTTTTCGATTGTTTTTTTTCCGTTTGCTACTAACTATCATAGTTCCCGTGATATTTGGGGGGTGTTCGAAGCGAAATCTTGAAAACTTGGAAATCTGACACTTGATGACCTCTGGTGACCTTAATATTGTCCTGAGAAATAAAATGAACGAAATACTTTCGAAAGAGCTTGTATTGAGCTATCTAACATAGTTTTCTGCTTGTCGCTACGTTGCGTTTTTTTTAATCATAGGGGGGGAAATCCGACCCCCCCTCCCCCAGTGGCCTTTCTCATAAATTATTTTTCACAATCTTACTACTGTAGTAGAATTGTAGTTTCAAGTTTACTACTTACTACTGTCGCGTGTTTCATAAACCGTAGTACTTTGTATTGTTGTAGGTTAGTAAAAATGGCATGATAGTAATTTGCTGCGTGAAAGACAAAACAAGGACTTTATAAATTGCTGTGATATATTAGTAAAAATGAAACGAAATACGAAAAACATTCTAATATTTTTTAAAGGAAATATATCATTGTATGCAAACGAAAACAACAAACCTAAAGAACAAACGAAACAATTTAAAATAGCCAAACTTAAAAGGTAGTAGTCAAGAACATTACAAAAGGATATGACCTTGGATTGCTGCACAAATAAAGCGGGGTTCCTTCTGAACCCCGCTTTAGCCAAGCTAAGTAGCTGTTGGATAGCTCTGTTGTTTTGTGTATTTTTTTGAGGAACCACATTATTTTTAGATATAAGGATTAGATATTTAGTTTTGTGGATCGTTTAGGTATTATTTTTAAGCATTCATAGTTAGCTGTTACCTCTTACTTGCTTGTTAAAGGACTTTTCATTCTAGCTTGTGTGCGCCAAAATTGTCTTAGTCTTATTTTTGTGTTATTAGTTGCAGGGTTGGATAAGTAGATATTTTAGAAAATTAGGGATAATTAAGGTGTATTTAGTATTCAGTTTATTTAAGGATTAGATATTTAGTCTAGTATTAGGTGCACTCATAGCTGATTTGTGTCACTAGCTTTACCTAGATCTAGTTAAGGTTTAGAAGAAGAAAAAACAAACAAAAAAAACAAAAAAAGTTAAGTTAAGTTAGTAAAGTATTGAAAAGTGCATAGTACCTAAGTTATATACCTAAGTTACTAGTGTATTCAAATGAGCATGACTAGGATGCAGGCGAAGGTAGCAGAGCTAGAGGCCCTCCAGGCTAGAGTAGCGGAGCTTGAGGCGCAGTTAAGTAAGTGTAGGTGTAGAGATGAGCCGCAGGAGGGTGTAGCTCCTGACCAAGGAACGTATGCGCAGATCGTGGTTAGGGGGTCAGAAAAGGAGCCTACAGGATCAGGGACCAGTGGTAGTTCTGATAGGGGCATAAGGGAGGAGGATAAGGCAAAGGTGGATAGTGCGGCTGGGGTTTGGAAGTGTGTTGGAGGGTCACGTTTCTGGAGACTCAACATTGTGGAAAGTAATGCTAGGGCCACAGACAGTAAGGATGAGGAGGGGTGCTGGGTAATGGAGGGTGGTAGCAGAATCTGGAGGAGGAAGAGGGAAGGGGATCAGGAGGGATGGACAAAAGTTCAGGGTAGAGTCAGGCAGTACAGCCCCAGGGAACATCAGCAGGTTACAATAGCAAATAGGTTCAGTGCGTTAGAGTCAGCAGCTGAAAGTGACAGGGAAGAGATTCAGCATTTAGTGGTTGGGGACTCAAGGGTAAGGCCCTTAAGGCGAACATTCTGTGGGAAGAGGGACAGATGTATAGTCAAACCGGGGGCAAGAGTAGTTGATATGGGCCCTGTCATTGAGGCAGAACTTGGTAGGAGTAGCCCGGAGACAGTTATAATACAGGTGGGGGTGAACAACATAGGACCTAGGCAGAGTGTGAGAATAGTAGCGGAGTACCGGAGCCTGCTGCAGAGGTTGAAGGAGTCCAGGAAACCAGTCATTGTGACTGGCATCCTCCCTCGCTGTGGAGCCAGTGAGGAGTGGTACTCGAGAGCTCTGTCTGTGAACAGCTCAGTTCAGAACTTATGTTCAGCTATGGGGCTTAGTTATGTAGACTTATGGGATCAGTTCTATGAGTGGCATAGGTACTATATGAAGGATGGGCTTCACTTATCGGATGAGGGGGCAAGGGCTTTGGGAGATGCCTACAGAAGTGTCATTCAGGGAAACTAGGTAGGAGGGGGGGGGGGTCAGGGACGCTAGTACTAGGGCATCAGGAAGTAAGCATTGGTAGAAGTTCATGTCAGAATAGGACAGTAGATCATAATTCCCTCAGAATTAGTAGAGTCAGCTCAAAGTATAAGATCACATGTGTGTTGCTGAATGCCCAAAGTATTAGGTCTAAATTTGATGAGTTTGAGTGTTATGTTGCTCTTGAAAAGCCTGATATCATTTGTGTAACCGAGACATGGGTTAGTGAGGGGTATAATAGGGATAGGCTACAGGATTTCGAGTTACAAGGGTATAACATGTTCTCATACTGCAGAGAATCACGGCAGGGAGGTGCAGTGTTTGTATATGTAAATAGCTTGTACTGCACTACTAGAGTTGATGATTCTAGTAAAGTAAAAGAAGTAGAATCAATCTGGCTTGACATTAAAATTGGTACAGGAAACAGAGGAAGGTTGAGGATAGGTGCATTTTACAGACCAGGAAATCTTCCAAGGAACTCCCAAGCTGAAACAGACCAAGATATTTGTGAGGAAATACGTAGGAACTTTCGGGCTCAGTGTCTTATTATGGGAGATTTTAACTTAAGAGGATACGAAAGTATAGCAGAGGAAACAAATGAGTGTAGGTTGTATAGGCAAATCTTTGAAGAGGAGCTTTTCATGCATCAGTTTGTAACAGAGCCAACCAGACATTGCTCCATTCTAGACCTTGTATTCTCAGACAACAGTGATCTAGTTAGTGACATAAGTATTTGTGCAGGTCTAGGAACCAGTGATCACAATATGGTTAAATTCAATATCTCATCAGAAATGAGGCCCAAAGATAACCTTATTATGGTTCCAAACTTCAGCCGGGCTGATTTTGATGGTATTAGAAATGACCTCGCACAGATAAAATGGAACGTTGAGTTAGCAGGGTTAGATGCATGTGAGGCCTGGAATGTTTTCAAAGCTAGATTAAGCCAAATTCAAAATCGGCATATACCCCTCAGGCACAAACGTAACAGAACCAAGGGCAATCCAGTTTGGCTTACCCCAGAAGTAAGGAGTGCTATACAAGCTAAAAGAAGTGCATTTGGCATTTTGAAGGGATCTTCACTAGATATAAATCAGAAGGCCTACCAGAATGCAAGAAATTCAGTTAAGAAAAAGGTCAGAGCAGCTAAAAAGGCAAAGGAACTTGATTTAGCTAGACATTGTAATGCAGATAGTAAGAAGTTCTTCATTTTTTATAAGTTAAGTACAGTTTCCAAAAATATAGGTCCATTTAAGGTAGATGATGTGTTAGTTAGCAAGGACAGTGAAATGGTTGAAGTGCTTAATGATCAGTTTCAATCTGTCTTTACTATCGAGGACCAGAGTAGTATTGCAGCACTTCAGCCTGAGCTAGAGACAGAGGAGACTATAGGAGAGCTAGGTGGCATAAGTAGTGAACTTGTTCTAGAATATCTAAAGAAAGTAAGGCCTAACAAGGCAGAAGGACCTGATGAAATCCATGCTAGACTTTTAAGAGAATCTGAAAGGGAGTTGTCGGTTCCATTAGCCATAATATTTTCTAAATCACTTGCAGATAGTAAAATTCCACTTGATTGGAAAAGAGCAAATGTTGTTCCTATTCATAAAAAGGGAGATAGAAGTAAAGAGGAAAACTATAGACCAGTTAGTCTGACCTCATTAGTCTGCAAGGTGCTTGAATCAATCATCAAAGATAAGATTGTTGAATTCTTGGAGCAAAATGAACTCATCAAGGATACACAGCATGGCTTTAGGAAGGGCCGTTCTTGTTTAACTAATCTTCTGGAGTTTTTGGATGTTGCAACAGATAGCTTTGATCAGGGTAAACAGCTAGATGTAGCTTTTCTTGATTTCAGTAAAGCATTTGACAAAGTCCCCCATACAAGACTGGGGTTGCAACTTAAAATTCATGGGATCAGGGGCAAGATTCTGGATTGGATAGAAACGTGGCTTTCAGGACGCCAGCAAAGGGTTATATTGAATGGGTGCCAATCACAATGGAAGGAGGTTCTCAGTGGGGTTCCACAGGGCTCAGTCCTGGGCCCATTGCTTTTTATAATATTTGTGAATGCAATTGAGAACAGTATAGACAGCAAAGTCTTGAAATTTGCAGACGATCTAAAAGTTGTCAGGATTATTAGAGGAAAACATGATCAGGATGTTTTTCAATCAGATCTGGACAAGCTAGTTGAGTGGTCTGAAGCATGGCAGATGAAATTCAATTTGAGTAAATGTAATATTATGCACGCTGGACGGGTTAGCAGTAAACATAGGTATGAAATGGGTGGGCAGAAAATGGAGCAGATTGAAAAGGAAAGAGATTTAGGTGTCGTGGTAAACAATAGACTATCAGCGTCAGACCAGGTTGTAGAAGCTAGGAAAAAGGCACTTAGAATGCTAGGGGCCATTAACAGAAATGTTTCCTACAAGAGTGAAAAGGTAATAACAAAACTGTATTGTGCATACGTTAGACCACATTTGGAGTATTGTGTACAAGCCTGGTCTCCAACATATGAGAAATATTGCTGGTTGTTAGAAAGAGTTCAAAAAGGGCAACAAAAATGGTTAATTGTCTTGGTAGTTTACCTTATGAAGATAGATTAAAGAAATTGGGTATGTTTTCACTTAGATATAGAAGGCTAAGAGGAGATCTAATTGAAGTCTTCAAATTTGTAAATAGTCAGCATTCTGGATATTTAAAGGGTATGTTTGAGTTCAATAGGGAAAATCGAGGTAGAGGTCATCAGCATAAACTCATTATGAAACAAAGTAGGACTAGGCTACGACAGTCATTTTTCAGTAGAAGGGTTGTAGGACATTGGAATATGCTACCAGGGGATGTCGCTGATGCAGTGACACTTGCTTCCTTCAAAATTAGATTAGATAAATACTTTACAGAGAAGGGATTAGTTCATAAATACTCGTGGGATTAGCCTTCTTTTATGCAGGTAGAGTAAGGTGATTTGAAGGGGCGAGACTGGTGGAGGGGGGGGGGGGGGTGGGGGTGGGTGTGGGTGTGGGTGGGGTGGGGTGCAACCTCGGATGGGCCCAAGAGGCTCTTTGTTGTACTTTTCTTTTATGTCTTTATGTCTTTAAATGAAATAAACAGTGTGATGCAACGCGAATTGAGTTTGCTTTGGTTTCATGTCGCTTTTTACCTCATTCACTTTCCGTTATATTAAATTGCTAAGTACTACTATCTACTATGAAACCTTTCAGTGACACACCTGAGCCTGGTACATATGCTTTTTGGTTGAATTTCCCACTCTTTATACTTATTTTGAGTCAGAATTTTCCACTCCGCATCCCAGCTCCAAAGAAATTCTAGGAGCCTAGCATGGCCGCCCCCCCTCCCTTCCCCCCTCCCTGGATCCACTAATGCTGGCAAGTCATTTCTGATAATCGAGTCATGAGATGTGCAACATTTATGTTGATTGAAGAAATCATAAATTTTGTTGTGCTTCAAATGGATATATCATAATTACCTGCTTATGATGATAACGTTAAGTAAATAATCTCATTGCCAATATCATGCCAACATTTCCACCAAACATCATTGCTACAGCCGTACAGCGAAAAACTCACCTAAATGATTCAGGCACATCCCATGTCATGTTGATCCGTTCTCTAAATATTCGTCTGTTTCTTCTCCTCTCTCTTCTCTCATCTTCCATACCGTTCACGAGTGGTAGGTATAGGGCGAGATAAAGACTGGCTGGTCCATAAGTTTTTACTACGGAAAGGAGCATGTGTTTATTTGGTAGTAGAGTAATAAATATTTTTTTTACAATTCTACTACCGTCGGAAAATCAGCTGACCATTATGAAACAGAACGCGTCAATTTGCTTACTAACTAGTAGTAACATTGTAGAGTTGTAAAGTTGTAAAGTCTCGAGTGTAGTAAGTAGTAGTTTTTGCTTGATGAAACACAATTTTACAACTTTACTACACAATCTTACAACTATACTACAAAATTGTACTACCAAACCTTTATGAGAAAGGCCACAGGGCGTGTAATTATCAGAGGCCCTCCAGGGCGGGTGTTAAGGCTCTCTATATATTAGATCCAAGTTTAAGCCAGCGGACGGCTGCGATCTCTTTGAGCGCAGCTAATAACATTTTCAGATACTAATCGATATTTATTATGATATATGCACGCATCCATGTCCGTTAACAACCATAAAGAAGAAATTCACAAAACATTAACAATTTCCACATACACAAAAATGCGAAAAATTACAATTTTCCCGTAGCAGTTGCGAAGCCCCGCGCTGCACCAACAACGCGCCAACACCACACACGTGCAGCGAAGCCCAAAATTGCTGCCGATATGTCGCACCTCATAAGAAATCAAGTCTGGAACTAATCAAGTTCTGTATATTTAAAAAGGCGATAACTATCAAGCTGATTTGTGCCTAGAGATGAGATGGCATCTTGATCGAATGCGTATATAAAATAAATTTGTAAGCTACCTACATGTAACAGCTGAGTTGAGATATTATTTCAGTACAAGCACTAATAAAAACCTCTTGAAGAAACTAATTTCTCTGGTATTTTGCAACCAGCGATTGCCGTACATGCTTGTCTAAAATAACCCTGCTCCTGCCTGTCGTCAATAAATGACATTGCTGACCTACCCTGACTGAAACGGTCATCATTATTGGCGACATAATGACATTGCTGACCTACCCTGACTGAAACGGTCATCATTATTGGCGACATAATGACATTGCTGACCTACCCGGACTGAAACGGTCATCATTATTGGCGACATAATGACATTGCTGACCTACCCTGACTGAAACGGTCATCATTATTGGCGACATAATGACATTGCTGACCTACCCTGACTGAAACGGTCATCATTATTGGCGACATAATGACATTGCTGACCTACCCTGACTGAAACGGTCATCATTATTGGTGACATAATGACATTGCTGACCTACCCTGACTGAAACGGTCATCATTATTGGCGACATAATGACATTGCTGACCTACCCTGACTGAAACGGTCATCATTATTGGCGACATAATGACATTGCTGACCTACCCTGACTGAAACGGTCATCATTATTGGCGACATAATGACATTGCTGACCTACCCGGACTGAAACGGTCATCATCATTGGCGACATAATGACATTGCTGACCTACCCTGACTGAAACGGTCATCATTATTGGCGACATAATGACATTGCTGACCTACCCTGACTGAAACGGTCATCATTATTGGCGACATAATGACATTGCTGACCTACCCGGACTGAAACGGTCATCATCATTGGCGACATAATGACATTGCTGACCTACCCTGACTGAAACGGTCATCATTATTGGCGACATAATGACATTGCTGACCTACCCTGACTGAAACGGTCATCATTATTGGCGACATAATGACATTGCTGACCTACCCTGACTGAAATGGTCATCATTATTGGCGACATAATGACATTGCTGACCTACCCTGACTGAAACGGTCATCATTATTGGCGACATAATGACATTGCTGACCTACCCGGACTGAAACGGTCATCATTATTGGTGACATAATGACATTGCTGACCTACCCTGACTGAAACGGTCATCATTATTGGCGACATAATGACATTGCTGACCTACCCTGACTGAAACGGTCATCATTATTGGCGACATAAGTAAGCATTCTTTCCCATGCAAATCGACTAGGAAATAGACAAATCTGTACACGACTTACACGGCCGTCAAGTGACGTCACCAGCTCAGGCTGTGCCTAGTCATTCGACGAGGGGCTCGTAAATATATTGTTTCCAGTGTAAGTCTACTGAAAGGTTCTAGAATATACTGTATTTGGCATTGTTCCTGCTTTGGAGCATATTTAATGCTACGAGACAGTTATTTATCATAACAATTGACTTTCACCTTAGACCGTTAATCATTCAAATAGTGGAAGTTGCCATTAACACAAGCTGTTAGATAGCGATTTAGACTAAGAATTATATGTGAATATAGCAAGCACTTATACTTATGGTAGAAACCCACTCATTCTCCACGAAGGAGCTCTTTTTAACATCAGAAACCTAATACCATTCAGCGTGTGTTTTAATTGGGGCTTAATGACGCACCAACCCACTACATGCGGTCCAGTGACGTCACCAGCTCACCGCGCAGGAGGGGATGGTGGGAGGTCAGACTGCACCTTTCACATGGAGCCGGCCGGGAATCGGTCCGAGACAGAGCTGCCATGGTGGCCGTGGTGATAGCCGTGGTGATAGCCGTGGTGATAGCCGTGGTGATAGCCGTGGTGATAGCCGTGGTGATGGCCGTGGTGATAGCCGTGGTGATAGCCGTGGTGATAGCCGTGGTGATAGCCGTGGTGATAGCCGTGGTGATAGCCGTAGTGATAGCCGTGGTGAAGGCCGTGGTGAAGGCCGTGGTGATAGCCGTGGTGATAGCCGTGGTGATGGCCGTGGTGATGGCCGTGGTGATATCCGTGGTGATATCCGTGGTGATAGCCGTGGTGATGGCCGTGGTGATAGCCGTGGTGATGGCCGTGGTGATAGCCGTGGTGATAGCCGTGGTGATAGCCGTGGTGATAGCCGTGGTCATGGCCGTGGTGATAGCCGTGGTGAAGGCCGTGGTGAAGGCCGTGGTGATAGCCGTGGTGATAGCCGTGGTGATAGCCGTGGTGATAGCCGTGGTGATGGCCGTGGTGAAGGCCGTGGTCATGGCCGTGGTCATAGCCGTGGTGATAGCCGTGGTGATAGCCGTGGTGATGGCCGTGGTGATAGCCGTGGTGATAGCCGTGGTGATGGCCGTGGTGATAGCCGTGGTGATAGCCACCACACCGCCGCATCCCCACTCATTGATCCTCTTCCATGTTATTAATGCCCTGATAAGTTGCTCCTGACAAACAATTTGTATTGATGCAGTAACAGCACCTTTATTCAGTTGTAGAATTAACCCTTTAGCACCTACCTAAACACGAATGATAGCTCCCTCTTCTGTCAGACGAGGACCTTCGTGACAGTGCTAAACAGCGTTGTTAAACAATATTGCACCACATAATGTGTGCACTGCAGTCCCCAAATCATCATTATCTGCATAACGTGAAACACCCAAAGTTTAAAGTTAACAGTTTAAAGGGAATAGGTCACCTAGAAAGTTGTCTTGAAATTTGTCTATACGGGGTATTTTGAGCTGAAAAAAACGAATATGGCATTTGTTTGGACGATAGACGGATATCCGTCGAAAAATGGGCATGTTCCCTTTTCTCCTTCATGGCCATAAACAAATTCATGACAATTATGGCTACCATGCATATGGTAGCTTGGATATGGAAACTATTGCACACAATAACGACGGACTTTAGGCATATATACGCAGGCTGCTTGTAACGTAAACAACTGTTGTGAGCAGGGCTGCGGAGTCGACATAATTTTAGCAACTCCGACTCCGACTTCGACTCCAACTCCGACTCCGGCCTATATCCGTTCTCCAATCGCATGCTAAGCAATATCTGCAATGCCATCTATTTTTTGCCGCTTGCTTTTATTCTTAACAGTATGGAGAACAATGCTACACCGCCCGAGTACGGGCGTGCCGGCCGCGCGTCCAGCCCAGTCGCGCTCGCCTGCTGGCGGGGGAATAAAATGAAGATAAGAACGTGAGACCGGCACCACTGTGTATGTCTCGTCGAGACGCGTCCGACATTGCGCAGCACGACATACCTGGTTCACCACATGACCTTAAATTACCTTGACCTGAGGTCAAATGTTGAATTTGACTTAGGTAACCTGGTCACCATGGTATGATACGAACCTCCTTAACGAAGCGAGCACGATGATATTAAAATGGGCGCCGTGTGACCGTCAGAGTCGGTGCGTTCAAAGCCCGAATCATCATCAGATGACGTAAAATTGACTTGCCCTATCTTCAAATCTACCGCTAGTTGGGTAAACTTTCCACTCGATTAATTTCCCACTCATTTTCTTTCGAAAGGGATGTAAAGTTACTGTCCCTAGGCCGACGACTATTCTACCGACAAAAGTAATCGCCAATTGACAAAAAGTCGACTCCGACTCCTGGCCGGAGTCGGAGTCGGTAAGATTTTAGCGACTCCGACTCCGACTCTGGCCAAAACTGCCGACTCCGACCGACTCCGACTCTGACTCCGACTCCGACTCCGCAGCCCTGGCTGTGAGGATCCGAAACAAGTTTCGTGCCTTGATCGCGGCACGAAACAGCATCTTCTAAAAGGGGTCCACTAGTCCGGTGTCGAAATTACTTAGCGTAGGGAACTAATTTTTTTCTTCACACAGCCCATTTTTAGATCTGCTCTACAAATCTGCTATCTCAGTTCAAAACCCATGTTAAAGGTGAACTATTCCCTTTAAAGCTCATACATATTAAGTTCTAAGTAAGAGAAAAACTACTTTGACTCATTCGCTATTACCCGCAATTTTGGGACAGAACCGGAATTTTACCTTCTCAGAGATTTAGCTTTGTAACGGTTGAATTATATCTGATGGGTCAAATGTCAGACTTGTTTTTGATATCCAATTGATGCGGCTTGCCAATGATATGTATATATATATATATATATATATATATATATATATATATATATATATATATATATATATATATATATATATATATATATATATATATATATATATATATATATATATATATATATATATATATATATATATATATATATATATATATATATATATATATATATATATATATATATATATATATATATATATATATATATATATATATATATATATATATATATATATATATATATATATATATATATATATATATATATATATATATATATATATATATATATATATATATATATATATATATATATATATATATATATATATATATATATATATATATATATATATATATATATATATATATATATATATATATATATATATATATATATATATATATATATATATATTCTGTATAGTGATTTTGTTGTCCGCCTCAACTATACAAACATACAAGTTTTGGCGTTCTCCCAGTCTCCCCTATGTTTGGCCGGTGAGTGACCTGAGAGGAGAGGAAAGGCAGTGCGGAGTGGTGCGGAGAGGGAGATGAGGCCCGGGTGGGGAGAGAAGAAAGACAGTGCGGAGTGGTGCGGAGAGGGTGATGAGGCCCGGGTGAAGAGGAGATGAAAGACAGTGTGGAGTGGTGCGGAGAGGGTGATGAGGCCCGGGTGGTGAGGAGAGGAAAGACAGTGCGGAGTGGTGCGGAGAGGGTGATGAGGCCCGGGTGGTGAGGAGAAGAAAGGCAGTGTGGAGTGGTGCGGAGAGGGTGATGAGGCCCGGGTGAAGAGGAGAGGAAAGACAGTGTGGAGTGGTGCGGAGAGGGTGATGAGACCCGGGTGGTGAGGAGAAGAAAGGCAGTGTGGAGTGGTGCGGAGAGGGTGATGAGGCCTGGGTGGTGAGGAGAGGAAAGACAGTGTGGAGTGGTGCGGAGAGGGAGATGAGGCCCGGGTGGTGAGGAGAAGAAAGACAGTGTGGAGTGGTGCGGAGAGGGAGATGAGGCCCGGGTTGTGAGGAGAAGAAAGACAGTGCGGAGTGGTGCGGAGAGGGTGATGAGGCCCGAGTGAAGAAGAGAGGAAAGACAGTGTGGAGTGGTGCGGAGAGGGTGATGAGGCCCGGGTGGTGAGGAGAAGAAAGGCAGTGTGGAGTGGTGCGGAGAGGGTGATGAGGCCTGGGTGGTGAGGAGAGGAAAGGCAGTGTGGAGTGGTGCGGAGAGGGTGATGAGGCCCGGGTGGTGAGGAGAAGAAAGGCAGTGTGGAGTGGTGCGGAGAGGGAGATGAGGCCCGGGTGGTGAGGAGAAGAAAGACAGTGCGGAGTGGTGCGGAGAGGGTGATGAGGCCCGGGTGGAGAAGAAAGACAGTGTGGAGTGGTGCGGAGAGGGTGATGAGGCCCGGGTGGTGAGGAGAGGAAAGGCAGTGCGGAGTGGTGCGGGGAGGGTGATGAGGCCCGGAGGGTGAGGAGAGGAAAGGCAGGGAGGAGTGGTGCGGAGAGGGTGATGAGGCTCGGGTGGTGAGGAGAGGAAAGACAGTGCGGAGTGGTGTGGAGAGTGTGATGAGGCCTGGGTGGTGAGGAGAGGAAAGGCAGTGCGGAGTGGTGCGGAGAGGGTGATGAGGTCCGGGTGGTGATGAGAGGAAAGACAGTGCGGAGTGGTGCGGAGAGGGTGATGAGGCTCGGGTGGTGAGGAGAGGAAAGACACTGCGGAGTGGTGCGGAGAGGGTGATGAGGCCCGGGTGGTGCGGAGAGGGTGATGAGGCCCGGGTGGTGAGGAGAGGAAAGGCAGTGTGGAGTGGTGCGGAGAGGGTGATGAGGCCCGGGTGGTGCGGAGAGGGTGATGAGGCCCGGGTGGTGAGGAGAGGAAAGGCAGTGCGGAGTGGTGCGGAGAGGGAGATGAGACCCGGGTGGTGAGGAGAAGAAAGACAGTGCGGGGTGGTGCGGAGAGGGTGATGAGGACCGGGTGGTGAGAAGAGGAAAGGCAGTGTGGAGTGGTGCGGAGAGGGTGATGAGGCCCGGAGGGTGAGGAGAAGAAAGGCAGTGCGGAGTGGTGCGGAGAGGGTGATGAGGCCCGGAGGGTGAGGAGAAGAAAGACAGGGCGGAGTGGTGCGGAGAGGGTGTTTTGGCCCGGGTGGTGAGGAGAGGAAAGGCAGTGCGGAGTGGTGGGGAGAGGGCGATGAGGCCCGGGTGGTGCGGAGAGGGTGATGAGGCCCGGGGGTGAGGAGAGGAAAGGCAGTGTAGGGTGGTGCGGAGAGGGTGATGAGGCCCGGGTGGTGAGGAGAGGAAAGGCAGTGCGGAGTGGTGCGGAGAGGGTGATGAGGCCCGGGTGGTGAGGAGAGGAAAGGCAGTGGGGAGTGGTGCGGAGAGGGTGATGAGGCCCGGATAGTGGGGAGAGAAGAAAGGCAGTGCGGAGTGGTGCGGAGAGGGTGATGAGGCCCGGGTGGTGAGGAGAGGAAAGACAGTGCGGAGTGGTGCGGAGAGGGTGATGAGGTCCGGGTAGTGAGGAGAGGAAAGACAGTGTGGAGTGGTGTGGAGAGGGTGATGAGGCCCGGGTGGTGAGGAGAGGAAAGGCATTGCGGAGTGGTGCGGAAAGGGTGATGAGGCCCGGGAGGTGAGGAGAGGAAAGACAGTGTGGAGTGGTGCGGAGAGGGTGATGAGGCCCGGGTGGAGAGGAGAGGAAGGACAGTGCGGAGTGGTGCGGAGAGGGTGATGAGGTCCGGGTGGTGAGGAGAAGAAAGACAGTGTGGAGTGGTGCGGAGTGGGTGATGAGGCCCAGGTGGTGAGGAGAAGAAAGACAGTGCGGAGTGGTGCGGAGAGGGTGATGAGGCCCGGGTGGAGAGGAGAGGAAAGGCAGTGCGGAGTGGTGCGGAGAGGGTAATGAGGCCCGGGGGGTGAGGAGAGGAAAGGCAGTGCGGAGTGGTGCGGAGAGGGTGATGAGGCCCAGGTGGTGAGGAGAAGAAAGACAGTGCGGAGTGGTGCGGAGAGGGTGATGAGGCCCGGGTGGAGAGGAGAGGAAAGGCAGTGCGGAGTGGTGCGGAGAGGGTGATGAGGTCCGGGTGGTGAGGAGAGGAAAGACAGTGCGGAGTGGTGCGGAGAGGGTGATGAGGCCCGGGTGGTGCGGAGAGGGTGATGAGGTCCGGGTGGTGAGGAGAGGAAAGGCAGTGTGGAGTGGTGTGGAGAGGGTGATGAGGTCCGGGTGGTGAGGAGAGGAAGGACAGTGCGGAGTGGTGCGGAAAGGGTGATGAGGCCCGGGGGGTGAGGAGAGGAAAGGCAGTGCGGAGTGGTGTGGAGAGGGTGATGAGGCCCGGGGGGTGAGGAGAGGAAAGGCAGTGTGGAGTGGTGTGGAGAGGGTGATGAGGGTGGAGAGGAGAGGAAAGGCAGTGTGGAGTGGTGTGGAGAGGGAGATGAGGCCCGGGTGGAGAGGAGAGGAAAGACAGTGCGGAGTGGTGCGGAGAGGGTGATGAGGCCCGGGGGGTGAGGAGAGGAAAGGCAGTGCGGAGTGGTGTGGAGAGGGTGATGAGGCCCGGGGGGTGAGGAGAGGAAAGGCAGTGTGGAGTGGTGTGGAGAGGGTGATGAGGGTGGAGAGGAGAGGAAAGGCAGTGCGGAGTGGTGCGGAGAGGGTGATGAGGGTGGAGAGGAGAGGAAAGGCAGTGCGGAGTGGTGCGGAGAGGGTAATGAGGCCCGGGTGGTGAGGAGAGGAAAGACAGTGCGGAGTGGTGCGGAGAGGGTGATGCGGCCCGGGTGGAGAGGAGAGGAAAGGCAGTGTGGAGTGGTGCGGAGAGGGTGATGAGGCCCGGGTGGTGCGGAGAGGGTGATGAGGTCCGGGTGGTGAGGAGAGGAAAGACAGTGCGGGGTGGTGCGGAGAGGGTGATGAGGCCCGGGGGGTGAGGAGAGGAAAGGCAGTGCGGAGTGGTGCGGAGAGGGTGATGAGGCCCGGGGGGTGAGGAGAGGAAAGGCAGTGCGGAGTGGTGTGGAGAGGGTGATGAGGCCCGTGTGGTGAGGAGAGGAAAGGCAGTGCGGAGTGGTGTGGAGAGGGCGATGAGGTCCGGGTGGTGAGGAGAGGAAAGACAGTGCGGGGTGGTGCGGAGAGGGTGATGAGGCCCGGGGGGTGAGGAGAGGAAAGGCAGTGCGGAGTGGTGCGGATAGGGTGATGAGGCCCGGGGGGTGAGGAGAGGAAAGGCAGTGCGGAGTGGTGTGGAGAGGGTGATGAGGCCCGGGGGGTGAGGAGAGGAAAGGCAGTGTGGAGTGGTGTGGAGAGGGTGATGAGGGTGGAGAGGAGAGGAAAGGCAGTGCGGAGTGGTGTGGAGAGGGTGATGAGGTCCGGGTGGAGAGGAGAGGAAAGACAGTGCGGAGTGGTGCGGAGAGGGTGATGAGGCCCGGGTGGAGAGGAGAGGAAAGGCAGTGTGGAGTGGTGCGGAGAGGGTGATGAGGCCAGGGTGGTGCGGAGAGGGTGATGAGGTCCGGGTGGTGAAGAGAGGAAAGGCAGTGCGGAGTGGTGTGGAGAGGGTGATGAGGCCCGGGAGGTGAGGAGAAGAAAGGCAGTACAGAGTGGTGCGGAGAGGGTGATGAGGCCCGGGTGGTGAGGAGAGGAAAGGCAGTGTGGAGTGGTGTGGAGAGGGTGATGAGGGTGGAGAGGAGAGGAAAGGCAGTGTGGAGTGGTGCGGAGAGGGTGATGAGGCCCGGGTGGTGAGGAGAAGAAAGACAGTGCGGAGTGGTGCGGAGAGGGAGATGTTACTGATCGACGACTTTCTCACTTTCTTTAGACACCAACTGTTGCTGTTGGTCCGGCTTCCTTCGATCTCAGTCCAAATCCGATCCTCACTGCTTGGCCCACTTTCTTCACTGTATTGCATTCGGCAATCTCACAAAATAGAACATCTGACGATCTGACGACAAGACTGACTGACTGAATCACATACTGACTGACTGACACAAACGCACTCAGGCGTCAACACCAACCCGCGGTACATCCAACCACGCCCAGAAGCCGACCATTACCGAGTAATGGCTGCTCAACCGGAAAGCACACTGCACTTTCTCGAGAAAAAAAATATGTCTATACGATAATTAAATACAATTCAACGCGCTAACAGAAGTACAAAATACACATACGGATTCTGAATACTTTATGAATATTTCAATACACAAATAAAAGCCTAATATTTCAGAACACTGTTCTAACTTTACTATTTTACGAATACAGATTTATAGTATTCTTGTGGTCAGTAAACGCATAGAAACCGACGCTTTCGAACCTATTATGACGCACAGCCAACGTAAACAACTCTCAAAGCCGAAACTATGCGAACTAACGCCATCTATCGACCGTTATTCAGCGCCATCTAGGACAATCCGTAACAGGAGATGAGGCCCGGGTGGTGAGAAGAGGAAAGACAGTGCGGAGTGGTGCGGAGAGGGTGATGAGGCCCGGGGGGTGAGGAGAGGAAAGGCAGTGCGGAGTGGTGCGGAGAGGGTGATGAGGCCCGGGGGGTGAGGAGAGGAAAGGCAGTGCGGAGTGGTGCGGAGAGGGTAATGAGGCCCGGGTGGAGAGGAGAAGAAAGGCAGTGTGGAGTGGTGCGGAGAGGGTGATGAGGCCCGGGTGGTGAGGAGAAGAAACACAGTGCGGAGTGGTGCGGAGAGGGAGATGAGGCCCAGGTGGTGAGAAGAGGAAAGGCAGTGTGGAGTGGTGCGGAGAGGGTGATGAGGCCCGGGTGGTGCGGAGAGGGTGATGAGGTCCGGGTGGTGAGGAGAGGAAAGACAGTGCGAAGTGGTGCGGAGAGGGTGATGAGGCCCGGGGGTGAGGAGAAGAAAGATAGTGTGGAGTGGTGCGGAGAGGGTGATGAGGCCCGGGTGGTGAGGAGAAGAAAGGCAGTGCGGAGTGGTGCGGAGAGGGTGATGAGGCCCGGGTGGTGCGGAGAGGGTGATGAGGCCCGGGAGGTGAGGAGAAGAAAGGCAGTACAGAGTGGTGCGGAGAGGGTGATGAGGTCCGGGTGGAGAGGATAGGAAAGACAGTGCGGAGTGGTGTGGAGAGGGTGATGAGGCCCGGGTGGTGCGGAGAGGGTGATGAGGCCCGGGTAGTGAGGATAGGAAAGACAGTGCGGAGTGGTACGGAGAGGGTGATGAGGCCCGGGGGGTGAGGAGAGGAAAGACAGTGCGGAGTGGTGCGGAGAGGGTGATGAGGCCCGGGGGGTGAGGAGAGGAAAGACAGTGTGGAGTGGTGCGGAGAGGGTGATGAGGCCCGGGGGGTGAGGAGAAGAAAGGCAGTGTGGAGTGGTGCGGTGAGGGTGATGATTCCCGGGGGGTGAGGAGAAGAAAGGCAGTGTAGAGTGGTGCGGAGAGGGTGACGTGGTCCGGGTGGTGAGGAGAGGAAAGGCAGTGTGGAGTGGTGTGGAGAGGGTGATGAGGCCCGGGTGGAGAGGTCAGGAAAGGCAGTGTGGAGTGGTGCGGAGAGGGTGATGAGGCCCGGTGGTGAGGAGAGGAAAGACAGTGCGGAGTGGTGCGGAGAGGGTGATGAGGCCCGGGTGGTGAGGAGAGGAAAGGCAGTGTGGAGTGGTGCGGAGAGGGTGATGAGGCCCGGTGGTGAGGAGAGGGAAGACAGTGGGGAGTGGTGCGGAGAGGGTGATGAGGCCCGGGGGGTGAGGAGAGGAAAGGCAGTGTGGAGTGGTGCGGAGAGGGTGATGAGGCCCGGGTGGTGAGGATAGGAAAGACAGTGCGGAGTGGTACGGAGAGGGTGATGAGGCCCGGTGGTGAGGAGAGGAAAGACAGTGCGGAGTGGTGCGGAGAGGGAGATGAGGCCCGGAGGGTGGCCAAGGCTGACTTGAGGGTCCTCGACAAGTGACCGAGCTGCGTTGGAGCAGGTGTAGTGAGGAGCTGTCTTTAGTTGGCGGGGATCGAATCTCGGAGACCAAATAACTGCGCGAAACAAGACGGCTAAAATAGCGCAGTCGGTGATGCCGCTGGTTTCTGGTGTTATTGGTATGTTCCGCCCATGCCTATCCGTGCTTCACACTCCCTCGATTGAATGTGACGCAGCATCCCTGTCCTTGACCTCTGCCTGTTTCTGTTGGTCAGACACTGGTCAGACTCGGCAGTGTATGGGAGCCGCGGCTGTTTCCGCTGAATCATCCCGGCCGCCATGCACTGGCTGTGGTTGGCCAACACGTGCCGAGTCGCTGCCACCGCCTCCTTCCAGCGGGCAGCCGGCCGGCGCGGTGTGGCAGTCAAATTAGCCGCAGATACGGCATTCCAGCTACGCTGCTGTGGCCGGTCACTGCCCACTTTCAAACACACCGTATTCCATCTGACGTGACGTGACGTGGCGATTCCGAGACCGTCACGGCTGCTGACGTCACGTCACACTGTGTGACGCCACGGAAGCGCAGGCAGATCAGACACGCCATAAAAGGCCGTTGGTTTCGCCAGCACGTCGCACTGGTGGTTTGAGCAGAGTCGATTTCTGCTGTCACAGAAATTTACCTCGTTCCACTCCAAGTTTACTGCCGAAGCGCTTTAAGAATAACAGCACGCGAAAAAAAATCACGAGGAATTTTAGGTTCAATTGCAAAATGCAAATGCAATGCAAATTTCTGAAAGGGCTTCGGCCACAGTAGCTATGACCTTGGTTTCGGCCGCAAACTTGTAGTGGAACGAGGTATAGCGCAAAATTACACGACGGGCACGTGACCATGTCACTAGACATAATTGAATTGGCAGAGGCTCACTGTGGCAGAATGTAAGTGCCGAATTATTGACATAATTGGCAATTCGCTGTCTCTTTCATCGTTCTAATTCCCATTCCCTGTTCTTACTTTACCCATGTCACATAGTTATAATTTAACTGTTTTATATAAAGAGAAATAATGGAGCTTATTAGGTGACTTTTTATTTTTGCAAGGTGAAGGCCCCTTCTTCAACATTTGGTCAGGATGGTGACTTTGGCTTTGTTCAGGGACGGGCTGAACGCTTTCCATTCACTGCAGGGATGTTAACTTTGTTTTTATATCCCTTAATATTCTATCGTAAAAACAATACAAGTGACAAGGTAGCCATATCCGAATAGAGTTTATCACCACACCACTGTTGTTGATTTTCATGACAGCAAATGCATATAATTGGCAGCTGTTGGCGATATATACCTATCATTCATGTCGCACTCACCGAGCAGCAACGAGTGGATCCTGCTTGTTACCACACGAATATGGAGACGTTGTCTCATTGGATCAATTTGGCAATACTTAGTCACAAGAAAAGGTATCAAAGTAATGAAGGAAGCATTATATGATCGTGGGTTAGCAGGGCGCAATTATGTCCAATGCCGCACCGCTCCTCATTAAAGCTGACAAACACCGGCATTTTATGACCCATTCAAAAGACGAATTACGAATAAATTGCCTTTTTAGACAGGGGTCGGGAGCAGTAATGGCCCATAAACCTATAGCTCCAAGGGTCATGGATTATGTGGCTATTATCAATGATGGATGATACAGTTTTTGACGCAATGTTTGGGGCCTGACTTTTTTTGTTAAATAATTTATGTTGCGTGGTACCAACATGCCACAATGCAATGTGGTACCGCTTGGTATTTGCATTCAATCTGGCTAGTTGAAGTATATGAGCACACATATCGAATGCTTGTAAAACATCTTGTCTCACGGTGTTGACAAGTCTATGTTGTACATTACAGAGTGACTGGCAAGTAAAGTGCACGGATGCAGCAGAAACGAAAACCCTCCTGTTAAACTGCGAGTCGATTTATTCACCACAAATGCTGCGTAAAAAAAGAAATCACATCTTTGTGGACTCATTGCGACTTCGAAGCTGCAAAGTCTACCACGCAGACACGATTGAAAAGGTCTGGGCCAGACAATCTTTGGCACTGGCAGCGTGTAGGCTGTAGGCTGAGGCGAGTTAGGGTTCAGCCCCATTTACAACTGATTGTATCCCCTATATCTTCTCCGCGCGCCCCGTGACTTCTTTAACCCAGATAGCTCTGCTGGTCTGCAGTAGTGAACCACGCCGCGCGCAGGTGCCTCTGCGAAGCAAAGATGAAGAAGACCTGTTGAAATATCCATATTGCATAGCTGGCATCTTGTACCGTTAACACAACACAATACTTATACATTTTGACTGCGACTGTTACAAATCAACAACAACAAAAATATCAAAAGCGCTTAATATCAACTTCAAGATTGATAAAAAGAATGATCAAACAAAGTGAGTGGACATCCTTAACATACCTCCGCTAATTTCGAAAGTGAGCTCCTAGTCTCCTCCTGTCCGCATATTGACGAGGAGGCTATCAAGTATGCCAATAATAGACAGCGATGTATGCCCGGCCAGCATTTATCGGCCATGGCAACAGCTGGTGCGGATACAGACTGCTCATATCATTATAGAATGCGAGTTAGTTAGAGTGATCCTGAAGACAATAAGAGATTAGATGCCCCGACTACGGGCAACTGTATATGGAACATGTGGTTGTTCAATGTCGTTGTTGCCACTTGCCGGAACAGCGTTATTCCAATTGCGGAGAGGAAACAAAGGGTCTGATTAGTTCCCTGTTAGCGCCTCAGCAGTGTTCCACGACACTAGAATGACAATAGTGTAGTGACGGTGGTCATTCTCAATTGAGATCCCCTCGATGGTAGTTTGCAGCACCGCAACATTCGCAGCTAAATAGCGCGGTAATCACTCTCTCTAGCAGAGGTGTCCCTCCCCCAGCGTCCAACAATAGATGAACGTGTCGGACACATTAGTTGATGGCAGATTCGGAGAGATGGGAGTCCGACGGCTGTAGACCAAGGACGGACCCGTGAGAAAACGAGCTGCCTGGGAGCAGGCCAGCCGAGGCCGCTAAACATGGACTGAGTGTGTAATAGGCGAGAACGAGATTCACAGTGGACTGATGGCGGCCCGTAAGTTGTAAAACGCTTGTCGCACGAAGAACAGAGGAATACAGGCGGAGAATATGTCAACACTAAGGTTGCTGTTGGGCTAAGGCTCCCGTAGTACAGCCAACGTATGGGAACAATCACCGCTGCCGATAAAAATGAATTGAGTGTATCATAACAATCCTAGATCAATGATCATACAAGTAGAAGGTACCATGGTGTGAGTGGTGACCACATCTTGATTTTAAACTTTGCTTAAATCGAAAGAAGCCTTTGAGTGATAGTGTTTTAATGCAAGTCTATGAAGGGAAAACAACCCATCAGTTCAGAAACATTAACTTAGACATTTCATCTGACTTCAAACTAGCGTGTAACCTTAGATTAAAACTCTTGGTATGTTTATGTAAATGCATGTCTTTGAAAATTGTCACTTTCTGCCTTTCCCCTCTCAGTAGGTATGGTTGTTAGTCCAGATGACAACCAAGGGTAAATAAATGCCCTCCTCCCATTGAAAGGCTTTCGGCTGAGACGGCGCAGTCGTTGACGGGAAGACTGGACGATACCGGGAATACAACAGGGAGCCGACCCGACCAATGAGTTACCATTTCCGACCACGATTTGAACAGCTTATCCTGTTGAACCAAAGACGTCTGCATGCGGACGGAATACACTCGTTTTTCGGTTAATTGAACGATAAATACTGCCTTGATCGCCAACCATAATACCCGCAGGTGAAGTTGCGGGGAGCCGTTGTTAACCAGTCAGCCACTGCTAAATGCTAATTCGCAGTCGGCGATTTCCAGTTCGTTACCATGGTAACCAGTTCAATCATCAGTCAGCGCAGGCATCAGTGCGGAGTCACCATTAGTGACTCGTGGACGGTCAGTCAGCCGACATCGCTCACTGTTACGCAGTTCTGGGGCTCCGTGTAACAGCGGTTTACCCATTTCTCAACACGGCTGTTTATCATGCAGATCAGCGGAGTAGCGCCGCCGCGGCCCGGGGGTGGACTGTTTGCACAGCCGAACTGAGCGGTCAGAGAGCCTCCCGAACCGCCCCAGTCCAGCGGAGAAGGGCTGATAAGTGACTGCTGAGAAGCAGGAGTGCTGAGGCCGGACTGCTGAGAGGTTGGACTGTTGAGATCCTGGGCTGCTGAGAGTCTGGACTGCTGAGAGCCTGGACTGCTGAGAGGCTGGACTGCTGAGAGGCTGGACTGCTGAGTGCCAGGACTGCTGAGAGCCTGGACTTCTGAGAGCCTGAACTGCTGAGAGGCTGGACTGTTGAGAGGTTGGACCGCTGAGAGCCTGGACTGTTGAGAGCCTGGACTTCTGAGAGCCTGAACTGCTAAGAGGCTGGACTGTTGAGAGGTTGGACTGGTGAGAGCCTGGACTGCTGAGAGGTTGGACCACTATGAGACTGGACTGCTGAGAGCCTGGACTGTTGAGAGGTTGGACTGCTGAGAGGCTGGACTGTTGAGAGGTTGGACTGGTGAGAGCCTGGACTTCTGAGAGGTTGAACTGCTGAGAGCCTGGACTGCTTAGAGGTTGGACTGCTGAGAGGTTGTACTGTTGAGAGCCTGGACTGCTGAGTGGTTGGACTGTTGAGAAGTTGGACTGTTGAGAAGTTGGACTGCTGAGAGCATGGACTGCTAAGAGTCTGAACAGTTGAGAGCCTGGACTGCTGAGAGGTTGCGCTGCTGAGAGCCTGGTCTGCTGAGAGGTTCGACTGCTGGGAGCCTGGACTGCTGAGAGTCTGGACTACTGAGAGGCTGGACAGTAAAGAGACTGGACAGTTCAGAGGCTGGGCAGTTCAGAGGCTGGAAAGTTCAGAGACTGGATGGTTCAGAGACTGGATAATTCAGAGACTGGACGGTTCAGAGACTGGACGGTTCAGAGACTGGACAGTTCAGAGACTGGACAGTAAAGGGACTGGACAGTTCAGAGATTGGACAGTTCAGAGACTGGATAGTTCAGAGACTGGACAGTTCAGAGATTGGATAGTTCAAAGACTGGATAATACAGAGACTGGACAGTTCAGAGACTGGACAGTTCAGAGACTGGACAGTTCAGAGACTGGACAGTAAAGAGACTGGACAGTTCAGAGACTGGATAGTTCAGAGACTGGATAATTCAGAGACTGGACAGTTCAGAGACTGGACAGGTCAGATACTGGACTGTTCAGAGACTGGGTAGTTCAGATACTGGACAGTTCAGAGACTGGATGGTTCAGAGACTGGATAATTCAGAGACTGGACAGTTCAGAGACTGGACAGTTCAGAGACTGGACGGTTCAGAGACTGGACAGTTCAGAGACTGGACAGTTCAGAGACTGGACAGTAAAGAGACTGGACAGTTCAGAGACTGGATAGTTCAGAGACTGGATAATACAGAGACTGGACAGTTCAGAGACTGGACGGTTCAGAGACTGGACAGTTCAGAGACTGGACAGTAAAGGGACTGGACAGTTCAGAGACTGGACAGTTCAGAGACTGGACAGTTCAGAGACTGGATAGTTCAGAGACTGGATAATACAGAGACTGGACAGTTCAGAGACTGGACGGTTCAGAGACTGGACAGTTCAGAGACTGGACAGTAAAGAGACTGGACAGTTCAGAGACTGGACAGTTCAGAGACTGGATAGTTCAGAGACTGGATAATTCAGAGACTGGACAGTTCAGAGACTAGACAGGTCAGAGAATGGACATTTCAGAGACTGGGAAGTTCAGATACTGGACAGTTCAGAGACTGGATGGTTCAGAGACTGGATAATTAAGAGACTGGACAGTTCAGAGACTGGACAGGTCAGATACTGGACTGTTCAGAGACTGGGTAGTTCAGATACTGGACAGTTCAGAGACTGGATGGTTCAGAGACTGGATAGTTCAGAGACTGGACGGTTCAGAGAATGGACAGTTCAGAGACTGGACAGTTCAGAGACTGGATAGTTCAGAGACAGGATGGTTCAGAGACTGGACAGTTCAGAGACTGAACGGTTCAGAGACTGGATAGTTCAGAGCCTGGACGGTTCAGAGACTGGACAGTTCAGAGACTGGACGGTTCAGAGACTGGATAGTTTAGAGACTGGATGGTTCAGATACTGGATGGTTCAGAAACTGGACAGTTCAGAGCCTGGACGGTTCATAGAATGGATAGTTCAGAGACTGTACAGTTCAGAGACAGGACAGTTCAGAGACAGGACGGTTCAGAGACTGGACAATTCAGAGGCTGATGAGAGTGATTGATGGATGAGAACAGCCTGGGGTCGGAGGCGTCGTCTACTGTGACTGGCACTAAGAAGGAGTCCTCCACAGCTCAATGGCAGCTCGATGTTGCAAAAGGGCACACTGGCTATCCTTTCTCTTTGAATAGTGGCAACGCGAGGCGATTATCGCCAGCAGACCAAATTATGTGGTCTTTTCAACACACTAGCGTGGATATGGTGTGTACAAACAAGTGTCTGGTATGGCGATAAACGCATTCAACGTCTTACTCTACCGTGTACATTCGGTCTCATAATGATCTTTACTTGCCACCACGCGGTGCTACGGTCGCGATAGGCACAACAAATGTGGTTTCCCCACCGTAGTTTGGTACCCATTGTGGCTGTATGGCAGGTGCGTGACCTGGGGAGGGAGGGAATGCGGGGCGTTGTCGGAATAGAATGCGCCGCGACCCGGGTGGTGGTCAGGGCCGTCTGTTTTTTTTTGCCAAGCCGTACAAATGCCACATTTTAAGAAAACACAATCGAAGAACGCCAAAAGATAGCAAATTGCAACGGATAAAAACTGGCCATCTCGGATTTGTAAAATTGTTAGTTTTTGACCCCAAAAAATAAAAAAATCGGGGGAAATGATCACAAAATGAAAATTTTCCCAAATATAAAAACCGGAAGATATGTCAGAGAACCATACCTAGGCAACTACCATGCCAAATTTAAAACTGATATCTCTATTTTTGACTGACTTATGACATCTAAAGTATGGGTAACTTATGAAATCATATTTTGCAATTGCATTTTTTGGTTTTATTGACTAGATACCGACACATAAATGACACCGCTGTATTTCTGAGACAAAATTGATCTAGCAAAATGCCTTTTTTGTTTATATTTAACAATTTAAATTGTTGACCTTCGGTGACCTGAACTTGACCTGAAATAGATATTTACTTCACGTAAATGAAATCAGGTGGTAAAATGACTATCACTATCAAATTATACGTGGAAAATAACTATTAAAACATGTGGTGCATGACTTTTGTAGATATTCTGAGCATAGTGACCTTTTGTGACCTGACCTTGACCTTGGAAAACAATCTCAGTTTAGCTCATGCGGGATATGTATCATACCTTTGACAGAACTTCGGATGAAACTGGTCGCAATCGAAGCCTTTAGATGGAAAGTATGGCCCATACACTAAAGTACGACGATTTTGACCTTTGACCTGACCGAGACCTGACATTTGATCTCACTTTGACATTTTTGAGCATGCCTTATATTTGCCTTATTGAGAGCTTTCAAATTGACACCTTGTGCGTCTCGCTGCGATAATTGGTTCGGAAGATAACCAGGGGGCGCTTAACGTCCCCCCCCCCCTCCCAGTAAATGGCGTTCTGCTGAGACCCCAGTCAATGCCGGGTTAAGTTAGCGACGATTTCTGCGACGACAGTATTTAAATCCTTAGGTCTATGAAGCATCGCCAGGTTTGTAGCTGATATAGCATCTGACTGGCTACGTGTTTAAATTTGACCTTGACCTTGAGATCAGGTCAAAATATTGACACTTTATTTTTTGGCGCAATGCAAATTTCTCAATCGTCGCAAGCGATAAGACGGATAGTCATTTCCGAGGCATCTGTGACGACGGTATCGGTCAACTTGAGATACAAATATTCGTTTTAAACTATAGCCCGTTCAGTGTTCTTTCAATTGGACACTTAGCGATGCTTCACAGATCTGCGATTGTCTTAACCCGGCAGTCACTGGGGTATATTCTGTAACACGACTCACTGGGGGGCTTTTTTTAGCCCCCCTGGTATCTTCCGTATCAATGATCGCAGGGAGACGCGCAAGGCGGCATTCGAAATCGCTCAATAAGATGAACCTAACGCACACTTCAAAATGTCAAATTAAGGTCACATGTCAGGTCACGGTCAAGTCAAACGTCAAAATCGAGGTATTTGAGTTTACGTACAATACTTACCATTCATGGCCTTCGATTGCACCTATAATCACCCAAAGTGTTGTCAAGAGTATGATACATATCCCACATGAGCTAAAGTGAGATTGTTTGAAAAGATCAAGGTCAAGGTCAGGTCACAAAAGGTCACTACACACAAAATATCGACGAAATTCATGCAGCACATGTTTAATGGATACTTTTACGGGTAGAATTCGATAATGATAGTCATTGTACCACCTAACTTCATTTATGTGAAGTTAGTGTCAAGTTCAGGTCAAGTTCAGGTCACGGAAGGTCAAAATTTGAAATTGATAAATCGAAATGACAAAAGCATGTTTCTATATCAGTTTTATCTAAAAAATACTGTGCTGGCATTTATTAGTTTATTAAGCATTTATTAGTTAAAAAAAATATCATTTTGAAATTTGGTATGGTAGTTGCCCTTATGTCGTTATCTGACATATATTCCGTTTTTTTCAATATCTTTGAAAAATTTGATTTTGTAAGCATTTTTTCATTTTTTTTCACTTTTTTGGGTCAAAACCCAAAATTTTCGCAATTTCGAGATAGCTGGTTTGTAGCCCTTGCAATTTTCTACCTTTTAGCGTTTTTAGATTGCATTTTGCTTCAAATGAGGCATTTGTACGGCCCAGGCAAAGTTTAGCCAATTTTGGTGTTAAAATCGTGTTTAGTGACGTCACTAAATTCACTATATCTCGAAAATGTCTGCCTAAATTTGTGCATTTTTCTTAAAAGGTGTACAAATGATGCTCGAAAAGGTACTGAAAGTTTGGCGTTGATATCTGCATTAGTTATTGAGATATTTATAATATTCCTAAGGGAGAGCTAAAAAAAGACCCCCCAATGACTCGCGGGTTAAAACTGGTCATCCCAGATATTGTTGCTAACTTGACATTCTAGGTCTGCGTATATTTCCAACCACGGTCCGCCACACAGTCTCGTCACACATGCGCATTGCTATTCCCCAATCGGCCTGTGTGGGTCAGACAGGACGGAGCGGTGCAGATTCCACCAAGTATCGGCCGACACCGGGCGAGCTGTCAAACCGGTCCGGCCCCGCCTCTGTGCGGGATTCAGCCAGCTATCGTTTTGCCTACCGTGGGATACCCAGAGCTAGGGAAGATCATTATGAGACCGACTGTACAGTCGGTCTCATAATGATCTTCCCTAGCTCTGGGTCTCCCACGGTAGGCAAAACGATAGCTGGCGGAATCCAGCACCGAGGCGGGGCCGGACCGGTTTGACAGCTTGCCCGGTGCCGGCCGATACTTGGCGGAATCTGCACCGCTACATCCTGGTCTGACCCACACAGGCCGATCGATGAATGACAATGCGCATGTGTGGCGGACCGTGGTTGGAAATTTGCGCAGACCTAGAATGTCAAGTTAGCGACGATGTCTGTGATGACCAGTTTGAAGAAAAACATAAGTCTGTGAAGCATCGTTAAGTGTGCAATTGATAGGGTACTGTACGGGCTATACTTTAAGACGAATATTTGAATCTCAAGTTGATCGATACCGTCGTCACAGCTGTCGTCTCGGAAATGGCTATCCGTCGTGTCGCTTGCGACGATTGCAAAATTTGCATTGCGACAAAAAATAAAGTGTCGATATTTTGACCTGATCTCAAGGTCAATGTCAAATTTAAACATGTAGCCAGTCAGATGCTCCATCATCTGCACACCTGGCGATGCTTCATAGACCTAAAGTTTTAAATACTGTCGTCGCAGATATAGTCGCTAACTTAATGGATATAAACCCGCCCGGGTGTGCTTGTGGAGCGTGAAAGACGGAGCAGCGTGATGCGAAAATATCAGTGCGAAGCCCAATGCATTTGTCTGCTTTTTCGTGTTGAATCATCAGGTGGACGTTTGCATTCGTAATTGCGGGGTTCTGCATTGCACGTGACACGTGGCATGATTATGAAAGAAATACACGTAAAAGTGTCTGGTGCCAGCGCGGTTCGAACCTACGACCAATCTACGAATACGCTAGGAGTAGACAGCTGTACCGACTGAGCTATTCGGGCTGACGTGACGAACACTGTTATTCAGTCTCCAATATTGGATGTCTGCCAGCTCAGGACAGGCGACCTCTAGACCCTCGAGACAGACAGCCCTGACCACCACCCGGGTCGCGGCGCATTCCATTCCGACAACGCCCCGCACTCCCTCCCTCCCTCCCCCTCCCCAGGTCACGCACCTGCCAGACAGCCACAATGGGTGCCAACCTACGGTGGGTAAACCACCATTGTTGCGCCTATCGCGACCGTAGCGCCACGTGGTGGCAAGGGAAGATCATTATGGGACCGACTGAACATACATGCCGATGTAAGTGTGCGCGTGCGCATTTGTTCTTGGCAAAATGCGGTTTTAACACGCGCCCTGGATGGGGGAGGGGAGGCGAAATCCGCCCATCCCAAGCTTTTCGAGGTCCAAGCGCCGCCGTTTTTTGCATACCTGTTTGGAAATCAACTACCCTCATTATGTGCAATTATTGACCTCGGGCCATCTCAGGTCAGGTCGCCAGACCAGGACCAGGTGTGACCTCACCTCCAAAACGTTCGCGGTCGTACCACAGCCACAGTTTTAGGCAGATCGGTTTCAAACTTGCATGGGATTTCATATGGCCATAGGTACCTACACTTTGTTTATCTCGGATTTCTGATATCGGTAACCTAAGGTCGGGTCAATTTCGTGACCTCCCGATTATAAGTCAATGGGGAAATATTCAAATGCTTCGTATTCCGAGGATACGCATGATATCAGTCCAATTTCTTTTATTTATTTTTATTTATTTCTCAAGATCGCCGACGGGATGAACCATTGATGGACGAAGTCAAAATTTAAAACAAAAACACGATACTACACTTTGACATTCACCTGCCTAACATACATACCTATCATAAAATCAGATGAATATACGAAAAATACGAAACGCTGGCTGAATCCTAAAAATAAACGCTAAACTAAGTGATGATACAAAATACGCTAAAAATGACAAAAACTGCCTGGGACTAGCAATGATCACATCAGTTGATGTATATCTAACTATCTAACTATATGATATAATGCTGCAGCAAACAGCTTCACTTTACTGCGAAATGAGTAAAAACTCTCGCTGAACATGTCCGCTGTAGGGAAGCTCCCTAAGAATCGATTCATTTGCCTAGGCAGCCTCACGAGAAGTCCATTCTTTACAGTGTTCACCCTCGCGAATGGCACATTCAACAATGTACTACTTTGCTGCCTAGCTGTACGACAAGGTACGCTCAATGAGATTTCTTCTTCTGGATCATGTTATCATAGGGGTCAAATCACGTCAAATCGCACGTCAAATCGTCAAATCGTCAAATCGCAAAAGAAATTACCCGACCCCTTTCGTTTTCAATACAATTTGGGGCACGTGTGGTAGCCAATGAACAATCACAATGCACAAACTTTTAGCTTCATTCGACATCTGAGGTCAGAGTTACGGATCATCTTAGGTCGAACGTTTTTGCCGACATTTTATAATTTAAAGTGCATATATTGGCAAAAAAAATGCTCTAGGAAAGTGCAGTTGCCACCAGAGCACAGAGATATGACCGGAATATACATTGCATCCGATGAACTTCCATGACCTATATTTGACCTTTGACCTGATGAGGTCAAAGTCAACAATTCAAGTTATTCGTATTGTTTACCTACCCCAAAATGCACTCAAATTTAACACGAGAGTGGTTACATCATCGTCTCAAAGCATGTGCAAAAGAATAGCCGACACTTAAAAACTGTTTAAGATATGGATATTTTAGTGTAACTATGTCGCGCTGGTTGAACCTGCCCTGCGGCTATCTTCTATGAATTGATTATCTCTCAACAAGGATTAACAATACATGTGCCCCCATTACACCTGGCAACAAAATAGGTACACACGTTACCAATGGTGCCCACAACGTAACTGCCCAGTTTCAAGACGACATGCTCCGATATGACATCATCTGACGCGCCACGGGCGGCGCGAGTCCGCGCCGGCGCGACATAGTTATGCTAAAATACCCATATCTTAAATGCTTTTAAGTGACCGCCATTTTTTTGCACATGCTTTGAGACGATGATGTAACCACGTTCGTGTTAATTTTGGTGTATTTCGTGGCAGGCAAACACAGTAATAACTCGACATTTTTACTTTGAACTAGTCAGGTTGAAGGTCATATGAAAGTCATGTAAAATCATTGAGGTACATAGCAATGGAAATTCATTTCCCTATCCAATCGCAGCAACCGCAACTTCCCAGAACAAATTTTTGCCAATATATGCACTTTTGAATGATACAATATCGGCAAAAACGTGCAACCTAAGATGACCCGTAACTCTGACCTCAGAGGTCAAATGGAGCTACAAATGCATGCATGATGATCTTTCATTAGGTACTACACGTACTCCAAATTTCATCAAAATCGAAAGGGGTCGGATTCAATACTGCCCATTCTTGTGCGATCGCTCCGCGCCGGCGCGACATAGTTATACTACAATACCCATATCTTAAAAAGTGTTAAGTGTACGCCATTCTTTTGTCCATGCTTTGAGACAATGATGTAACCACGCTCGTGTTAAACTTTAGTGTATTTCAGGGCAGGCAAACACAGTAATAACTCGAAATGTTTACTTTGATTTCGTCAGATCAAAGGTCACATGAAATCATGGATAAACATAACAATGCACTTTCATTTTCCTAGCCAATGGCTGCAACCGCAATTTCCTAGAGCAATTTGTCGCCAATATATGCACTTTTGAATGATAAAATGTCGGGAAAAATGTGCAACCTAAGATGACCCGTAACTCTAACTTCAAGAAATTGAATGGAGCTAAAAGTTTGTGCATGATGATCGTTCATTGGGAACTACACGTGCCCCAAATTTCATCGAAATCAAAAGGGGTCGGTTTAAAAACTGGCCATTATTGTGCGATCTGACGTGGAATGACCCACAAGCTTGATGATGGCTTGATGATCCAGGTGTAAATTTCGTGCAGTGACCCCTACAAGGTCAGCAGCGGTTATCTGTAGTCACCAACACTTGTTTGTCAATAACTCTCGACAGAATGAAGATGTAGAAGTAAAACCGATACCAATGTGTTTGTCTCGTCGATACACGTCTCCCAATATGCAACATGACCTACTTGAGTCACCACTTGACCTTGACCTGAGGCAAAATTTATAAGCTGACCCTAACTGAATGAATATTATTTATATCAATATCAACATGAATATTATTTGCATTGACGAGACAAACACGATGGCGTCAAAATGAGTGCCTATTCTCTATTAGGTAAAAACATATTTGCGGAACACTGTACTGCCAAAAGCAGCATTTTTTACATTTGATGACCTCCGGAGCCTAAACTATTGACCTGAGCTCAAATTTGAGGACAAATATGGCGATTGGCTATTTCAAAATATTTTTTCTCTCTCGTTTTTCCTAGCTATTTCACGAGATTTTTCGAGTTTCTGGAGCGAAGTCCTCAAACTGGAAAATCTGACCTTCGATGACCTCTGGTGACCTCAATATTGACTTACATAAAAATAAGACGACCGATATGCATTCGATAGAGCTTGTCTCGAGCTATCTAACCCGTTTTTCGATTGTCGCTACGTTGCGTAGTTTTCGAGATCTTAGGGGGGGGGGGCGAAATCCTCTATTGCGTGTAAATATCAGAGGCCCTCCGGTGCAGAGGCACTCCGGTGCACCTATATACAATCAAATTAAACACCTGGCTCACAATTTGGAAAAGAAAATGACACACAATTAATTTGTCAATAACTGAAGGTGTACTTTCCTTTAGTTTGTGCTGAATAACGCATTGTGTTGACCATTTTATTTATTGTCATCTTCAACATTGCTAAATCACATGCAATTGACAATTTCTGTTGAAATTGCATTTGTTTTGGTGTTTGCTTTGTGTACGTTGTTTTTGCAGCCCCCAACGTTTAGTGTTACTATCGTGTGAGATACTGCAGTCTCCAGGGTTTGGTGTTACTATTGTGAGCTGCGGAAGTCTCCGGGGTTTGGTGTTACTACTGTGTGAGCTACTGCAGTCTCTAGGGTTTAGTGTTACTGTTGCGTGCGCTACTGCAATCTCCAAAGTTTGGTGTTACTGCTGTATGCGCTACTGCGGTTTCCAGGGTTTGGTATTACTGTTGTTTTCGCTACTACAGTCTCCAGCCCGTGGTGTCACTGCTGTGTACACTACTGCAATCTCCAAGGTTTGGTGTTACTGTTGTTTGCGCTACTGCAGTCTGCAGGGTTTGTGGCTACTGTTGTGTGATTTACTGCAGTCTCCAATCCGTAGTTAGTAGTAGCTACGTAGTAGTTAGTGTTTTTTTTTGCAAGTCGGGCCCACTGGCAATGGCTCTTCAGTTTCTACTGCGCAAAAATAAATGGAATGATCGAGCACGTGCCGCTGATCAAAGCAAGCGTAGTTTCCATGTAAGAGACAAGTGAAGTCACGGTGTTAATGCCTATTGCACGTTATCAGCGTGAATCAACCATTTCACTTATAAGGGATCGGCATATACCCACTTCTGAACTCTGAGTTATCTCCAGGAAAATAGCAGTTCGCTAGCGGATCAACAGGTTGATGGGTCAACAAGTGAATGGATCAACTGGTTAGCGGGTCAAGTTATTACCCGAGACTGTCACTGGATTAACATATTAACGGGTGAACGGGTCAACCGTCCTCTACTAACGGCTATGTATCAGAACATCACGTCTTAAAATGGCCCTAGCTAATTTATCCGTGAGCAATAGGGTCCGTCATTTTGCAACTTTTTTGACTTTTTCCAGGTTTTCGGAGTTTTTTTTCTATGCATCTCGACGTGAAAACCAACATGGTATGGTTCTTTTTCCAAAAAAAAACGTTTTAACTTAACGCGTACACAATTTATGCAAATTTATTTTTGGTTTCTGCATTAATCAGGCAGATGGTGAAGTAAATAGTTTTTGCACATTTGTTTAGCATTTTTCCTATACTCGCCGTATCGTATTTGGCCAAACAAATGTATTGCATCGCAGTAAGGCATTTACTGGAAGTGTTATTCAATACTTCCACAGTCACCGCTTTCAGCGCCATCTATTGAGTGATTTAGTAAACTTTTTTCTATAAGTGGTTTCTCAGCTGCTGGCCGCTACTGAGGTGCGGAAAATGAGCCAGCGTGACCCCATGGTAATGTTCTAACCAGAAAGAATGTTGAACTAGCCCCGCATTGACCTTGTTATGCCTTGTTGCACCCTGGTTGTAGTACAACTTTGGCCACCCGTACACCGCATAACCCCAGGTCCAGCAGATCCTGCGTCACGGGCAGCGGCGCTGCAGTCACCGGCTTCCGCAGCGCGCGCAGACAGGTATCCAGGACAGTCCAGCTTGTATGTTGGTGAACACGTCGGCAGAGTCGTTTGAGGCGGCGAAGCCAGTCCCTCAGCGCGCCCGCTCGTCTTCAGCCATCTACATACTGGCGGCGATGAGCTGAGCGAGCGCCGGCAAGACGCCGTCCCCCACGCAGCGGCCGCGCAGCGCGCGGAGACGCTTTGCACTACAGTGTGCGCATGAAACTCTTAGTGAGTTTCGGGAGCTTCCACCTGTGTGCCTCACGCTCTGCTGCAGAAACCGTAGGTCGGTCTCATCCTTCGTGATCGTACCAGCAAACTGTTGGACCTGCTGGATGCCCCCTCTGCGGTGTCATTTGTGACCTCCAGCGCCGATACGAACTTGCACAGCTCCTTGTTATCTCCGCTGTTGTCTGATTCCTCTGGAGCGTCCTTCAGCCAATCCCCTTGTGGTTCATGACACTGACACCATCTAGGCGTCCCATTCTATGAATAGACGGACCCTCCTCTGTTTCAGTGACAGGATACGAGATACGGGAACGGGATACGGGAACGGGATACGGGAACGGGATACGGGAACGGGATACGGGAACGGGATACGGGATACGGGATACGGGATACGGGATACGGGATACGGGATACGGGATACGGGATACGGGATACGGGATACGGGATACGGGATATGGGATACGGCATACGGGATACGGGATGCGGGATACGGGATACGGGATACGGGATACGGGATACGGGATACGGGATACGGGATACGGGATACGGGATACGGGATACGGGATACGGGATACGGGAACGGGATACGGGAACGGGATACGGGAACGGGATACAGGATACGGGAACAGGATTCGGGAACAGGATACGGGAACAGGATACGGGAACAGGATACGGGAACAGGATACGGGAACAGGATACGGGAACAGGATACGAGATACGGGAACGGGATACGGAAACGGGATACGGAAACGGGATACGGAAACAGGCTACGGAAACGGGCTACGGAAACGGGCTACGGAAACGGGATATGGAAACGGGATACGGAAACGGGATACGGAAACGGGATACGGAAACGGGATACGGAAACGGGATACGGAAACGGGATACGGAAACGGGATACGGAAACGGGATACGGAAACGGGATACGGAAACGGGATACGGAAACGGGATACGGAAACGGGAACGAGATACGGGAACGAGATACGGGAATGGAATACGGAAACGGAATGCGGAAACGGGATACGGAAACAAGATACGAAAACGAGATAGGGGAACGGAATACGGGATACGGGAACAGCATACAGGAGCGGGATACATGAACGGGATACATGAACGGGAAACGGGAAACGAGATACGGGATACGGGATACGGGATACGGGATACGGGATACGGGATACGGGATACGGGATACGGGATACGGGATACGGGATACGGGATACGGGATACGGGATACGGGATACGGGATACGAGAACGGGATATGGGGACGGGGATGGGGACGGTATACGGGGACGGGATACCGGAACGGGGTACGAGATACGGGATACGGGAGATGGATATGGGATACAGGATACGGGAACGGGATACAGGAACGGGATACAGGAACGGGATACAGGAACGGGATACAGAAACGGGATACAGGAACGGGATACATGAACGGGATACGAGGACGGGATACGGGAACGGGATACGGGAACGGGATACGGGAACGGGATACGGGAACAGGATACGGGAACGGGATACGGGAACGGGATACGGGATACGGGAACGGGAACGGGATACGGGAATGGGATACGGGAACGGGATACGGGAACGGGATACGGGAACGGGATACGGGAACGGGATACGGGATACGGGAACGGGATACGGGAACGGGATACGGGAACGGGATTAGGGAACGAGATACGGAACGGGATACGGAAACGGTATACGGAAACGGGATACGGAAACGGGATACGGAAACGGGATACGGAAACGGGATACGGAAACGGGATACGGAAACGGGATACGGAAACGGGATACGGAAACGGGATACAGAAACGGGATACGGAAACCGGATACGGAAACGGGATACCGAATACGGGAACGAGATACGGGAACCAGATACGGGAACGAGATACGGGAACGAGATACGGGAACGAGATACGGGAACGAGATACGGGAACAAGATACAGGAATGGGATACGGAAACGGAATGCGGAAACGGGATGCGGAAGCGGGATACGAAAACGGGATACGGGAACGGGATACGGGAACAGCATACAGGAGCGGGATACAGGAACGGGATACGGGAACGGGATACGGGAACGGGATACGGGAAAGGGATACGGGAACGGGATACGGGAACGGGATACGGGAACGGGAACGGGATACGGGAACGGGATACGGGAATGGGATACGGGAATGGGATACGGGAACGGGATACGGGAACGGGATACGGGAACGGGATACGGGAACGGGATACGGGAACGGGATGCGGGATACGGGAACGGGATACGGGATACGGGATACGGGATACGGGATACGGGATACGGGATACGGGATATGGGATACGGGATACGGGATACGGGATACGGGATACGGGATACGGGATACGGGATACGGGATACGAGATACTGGATACGGGATACGGGATACGGGATACGGGATACGGGAACGGGATACGGGAACGGGATACGGGAACGGGATACGGGAACGGGATACAGGATACGGGAACAGGATTCGGGAACAGGATACGGGAACAGGATACGGGAACAGTATACGGGAACAGGATACGGGAACAGGATACGGGAACAGGATACGGGAACAGGATACGGGAACAGGATACGAGATACGGAAACGGGATACGGAAACGGGATACGGAAACGGGATACGGGAACGGAATACGGAAACGGGATACGGAAACGGGATACGGAAACAGGCTACGGAAATGGGCTACGGAAACGGGCTACGGAAACGGGATATGGAAACGGGATACGGAAACGGGATACGGAAACGGGATACGGAAACGGGATACGGAAACGGGATACGGAAACGGGATACGGAAACGGGATACGGAAACGGGATACGGAAACGGGATACGGAAACGGGATACGGAAACGGGATACGGAAACGGGAACGAGATACGGGAACGAGATACGGGAATGGAATACGGAAACGGAATGCGGAAACGGGATACGGAAACAAGATACGAAAACGAGATAGGGGAACGGAATACGGGATACGGGAACAGCATACAGGAGCGGGATACATGAACGGGATACATGAACGGGAAACGGGAAACGAGATACGGGATACGGGATACGGGATACGGGATACGGGATACGGGATACGGGATACGGGATACGGGATACGGGATACGGGATACGGGATACGGGATACGGGATACGGGATACGGGAACGGGATATGGGGACGGGGATGGGGACGGTATACGGGGACGGGATACCGGAACGGGGTACGAGATACGGGATGCGGGAGATGGATATGGGATACAGGATACGGGAACGGGATACAGGAACGGGATACAGGAACGGGATACAGGAACGGGATACAGGAACGGGATACAGGAACGGGATACGAGGACGGGATACGGGAACGGGACACGGGAACGGGATACGGGAACGGGATACGGGAACAGGATACGGGAACGGGATACGGGAACGGGATACGGGATACGGGAACGGGAACGGGATACGGGAACGGGATACGGGAACGGGATACGGGAACGGGATACGGGAACGGGATACGGGAACGGGATACGGGAACGGGATACGGGATACGGGAACGGGATACGGGAACGGGATACGGGAACGGGATTAGGGAACGGGATACGGAACGGGATACGGAAACGGTATACGGAAACGGGATGCGGAAACGGGATACGGAAACGGGAAACGGAAACGGGATACGGAAACGGGATACGGAAACGGGATACAGAAACGGGATACGGAAACCGGATGCGGAAACGGGATACCGAATACGGGAACGAGATACGGGAACCAGATACGGGAACGAGATACGGGAACGAGATACGGGAACGAGATACGGGAACGAGATACGGGAACAAGATACAGGAATGGGATACGGAAACGGAATGCGGAAACGGGATGCGGAAGCGGGATACGAAAACGGGATACGGGAACGGGATACGGGAACAGCATACAGGAGCGGGATACGGGAACGGGATACGGGAACGGGATACGGGAACGGGATACGGGAACGGGATACGGGAACGGGATACGGGAACGGGATACGGGAACGGGATACGGGAACGGGAACGGGATACGGGAACGGGATACGGGAACGGGATACGGGAACGGGATACGGGAATGGGATACGGGAACGGGATACGGGAACGGGATACGGGAACGGGAAACGGGAACGGGATACGGGAACGGGATACGGGATACGGGAACGGGATACGGGATACGGGATACGGGATACGGGATACGGGATACGGGATACGGGATACGGGATACGGGATACGGGATACGGGATACGGGATATGGGATACGGGATACGGGATACGGGATACGGGATACGGGATACGGGATACGGGATACGGGATACGGGATACGGGATACGGGATACGGGATACGGGATACGGGATACGGGATACGGGAACGGGATACGGGAACGGGATACGGGAACGGGATACGGGAACGGGATACAGGATACGGGAACAGGATTCGGGAACAGGATGCGGGAACAGGATACGGGAACAGTATACGGGAACAGGATACGGGAACAGGATACGGGAACAGGATACGGGAACAGGATGCGAGATACGGAAACGGGATACGGAAACGGGATACGGAAACGGGATACGGAAACGGGATACGGAAACGGGATACGGAAACGGGATACGGAAACGGGATACGGAAACGGGATACGGAAACGGGATACGGAAACGGGATACGGAAACGGGATACGGAAAAGGGATACGGAAACGGGATACGGAAACGGGATACGGAAACGGGATACGGAAACGGGATACGGAAACGGGATACGGAAATGGGACACGGAAACGGGATACGGAAACGGGATACGGAAACGGGATACGGAAACGGGATACGGAAACGGGATACGGAAACGGGATACGGAAACGGGATACGGAAACGGGAACGAGATACGGGAACGAGATACGGGAATGGAATACGGAAACGGAATGCGGAAACGGGATACGGAAACAAGATACGAAAACGAGAAAGGGGAACGGAATACGGGATACGGGAACAGCATACAGGAGCGGGATACATGAACGGGATACATGAACGGGAAACGGGAAACGAGATACGGGATACGGGATACGGGATACGGGATACGGGATACGGGATACGGGATACGGGATACGGGATACGGGATACTGGATACGGGATACGGGATACGGGATACGGGATACGGGAAACGGGATACGGGATACGGGATACGGGATACGGGATACGAGAACGGGATATGGGGACGGGGATGGGGACGGTATACGGGGACGGGATACCGGAACGGGGTACGAGATACGGGATACGGGAACGGGATATCGGATACAGGATACGGGAACGGGATACAGGAACGGGATACAGGAACGCGATACAGGAACGGGATATAGGAACGGGATACAGGAACGGGATACAGGAACGGGATACAGGAACGGGATACGAGGACGGGATACGGGAACGGGATACGGGAACGGGATACGGGAACGGGATACGGGATACGGGAACGGGATACGGGAACGGGATACGGGAACGGGATACGGGAACGGGATACGGGAACGGGATACGGGAACGGGATACGGGAACGTGATACGGGAACGGGATTCGGGAACGGGATACGGAACGGGATACGGAACGGGATACGGAAACGGTATACGGAAACGGGATACGGAAACGGGATACGGAAACGGGATACGGAAACGGGATACGGAAACGGGATACGGAAACGGGATACGGAAACGGGATACGGAAACGGGATACGGAAACGGGATGCGGAAACGGGATACGGAAACGAGATGCGGAAACCGGATACGGAAACGCGATACCGAATACGGGAACGAGATACGGGAACGATATACGGGAACGAGATACGGGAACGAGATACGGGAACGAGATACGGGAACGAGATACGGGAACAAGATACAGGAATGGGATACGGAAACGGAATGCGGAATCGGGATACGGAAACGGGATACGAAAACGGGATACGGGAACGGGATACGGGAACAGCATACAGGAGCGGGATACAGGAACGGAATACGGGAACGGGATACGGGAACGGGATACGGGAACGTGATACGGGAACGGGATACGGGAATGGGATACGGGAACGGGAGAACGGGATACGGGAACGGGATACGGGAACGGGATACGGGAACGGGATACGGGAACGGGATACGGGATACGGGAACGGGATACGGGAACGGGATACGGGATACGGGAACGTGATACGGGAACGGGATACGGGAATGGGATACGGGAATGGGATACGGGAATGGGATACGGGAATGGGATACGGGAACGGGATACGGGAACTGGATACGGGAACTGGATACGGGAACTGGATACGGGAACGGGATAAGGGAATGGGATACGGGATACGGGATACGGGAACAGCATACAGGGGCGGGATACAGGAAAAGGATACGGGAACGGGATACGGGAACGGGATACGGGAACGGGATACGGGAACGGGATACGGGAACGGGATACGGGAACGGGATACGGGAACGGGATACGGGAACGGGATACGGGAACGGGATACGGAATACGGGAACGGGATACGGGAACGGGATACGGGAACGGGATACGGGACCGGGATACGGGAACGGGATACGGGAACGGGATACGGGAACGGGATACGGGAACAGGATACGGGAACGGGTTACGGGAACGGGATACGGGAACGGGATGCGGGAACAAGATACGGGAACGGGATACGGGAACGGGATACGGAAACGGGATACGGGAACGGGATGCGGGAACGGGGATGGGGACGGTATACGGGGACGGTATACCGGGACGGGATACAGGAACGGGGTACGATATACGGGATACGGGAACGCGATATGGGATAACGGGAACGGGATACGGGAACGGGATACGGGAACGGGATACGGGAACGGGATACGGGAACGGGATACGGGAACGGGATACGGGAACGGGATACGGGAACGGGATACGGGAACGGGATACGGGATACGGGAACGGGATACGGGAACGGGATACGGGAACGGGATACGGGAACGGGATACGGGAACGGGATACGGGAACGGGATACGGGAACGGGATACGGGAATAGTATACGGGATACGAGATACGAGATACTGGATACGGGATATGGGATATGGGATATGGGATATTGGATAAGGTATACGGGATACGGGATACGGGATACGGGATCCGGAATCCGGGATCCGGGATACGGGATACGGGATACGGGATACGGGATACGGGATACGGGATACGGAATCCGGGATACGGGATACGGGGTACGGGATACGGGATACGGGATACGGGATACTGGATACGGGATACGGGATACGGGATACGGGATACGGGATACGGGATACGGGATACAGGGAACAATACGGGATTGCGCATCGTGCAATGCAGGCCATCTAGTGCCATCCAGTGTGCAGAGTGTTGGTCTGAATAGTGATGTCGGTCTTCACGGCCAATTTGCTCTGAAAGAGACATCGAGCCGACATTGCTACCCCTCGTGGCCATGCAGTGGGACGGCGCCCTGGGGGAGGGGGTGGACGATAGAGGGGCCACACCATACCCATCAGAAGCGGACGGAGCCCGGGGAGGGGGGGGGGGGGTTGGTAGACGATAGAGGAACCACACCACACCCATCAGAAGCGGACGGCGTGTGAGAGGAGAGCGGAGGACGGAAACAAACAACAGCAGTATGGCGTGCCACAAGGTCTCAGATACATGTTGCTATAAGCACACATGACATTTTTTTTGTCGTCAGATATTATATTAGCACTCATGCCAACAATGTGCACCATAACATGCCTTGTGTTTGATGTCCCATACCTTTCCTTTGTTTGGCTTATGATGGTCTCGAATCTCCTCCTGCTCGTCGGATTCTCCCGGTCCTCTTTCGTGTTAATCGGCCCTTCCTGCTGAAAGACCAGCTCTTCGACGAACATGGAGAGGAGGCGACTAGTGATAATAGCTGTTTTCACAAAGGATTTTGCGTTTGTGACGATTGGGGCGTTTGGGGCGTTTGGGGGCGATTAGGGCGATTGGGGCGTTTGGGGTAAATGGGTTTCTGGCTTGTAAGAACACGGCTGTTCCCCGTTATTTTTGGTATCAATCACAATTTTATGAACTAATGTATAAGTATCTGCTCTTACAATGCAATATTTACCGTTAGTTTGCTTTGAATATTCAAATTCATGAGCAAATCTGGCAATTTTGGGTTGTGTTATTTCCTTTTACAAAAAAATACCGAAAACGCTCCAAAAAGAGGCTGGTAGTATACTAGATAATCAGCTTTTATTACAATACACAATTGGCAGTTAGTTAGGGCAAAACTGAAGATATTAATAGCAAAGAAATATACCGTTATGATGAAAAATGCAATCAAATGTCAAAAGCATAGACAGATCTTATTTCAACGTCGCTCCGTCCCGCTGAGATCGTCCAATTTAGAGCGGTAACTTCGTTGGTTTTCGAAAAACGGAACAATCCTTACGCATTTCGAATGACACCAAATGTTTTGATTTGATTAATTGATTAATTGATGAATCTCACAAAAACCTGAAAGAACCTCAGAAAAAGCACTTATAAACCCATGCAACATACTGGCTTTCTGCAGCCACTGGTACTGAAAACTCAAACATGGCTGCTCTAGATCGAACGGACGCCATTGCTGGGCGCAGACCATGGATCTGCGCATGCGCAACGTGACGTCAGGCGACCGGCCGGCTGGTCGCCATGGTGACCAGCCGGCCGGCGCCGGAGCCACGTGTGCAACGTGACGTCAGGCGACAAGCCGGCCCGTCGCCATAGTGACCGGGCGGGGGAACTGCGCAGAGCAAGCGCAGAGCCGGAGCAAGCATTCCCCTCATCTTACAACAAATGGTCAAAACGAAATCGCTAATTATCATTAATCCTTGCTTTCAAACGTGAATATGACTGCACATATGAATGGACTAATTCATCTAGTTTTCATTGAAATAAGCTAGTATTCCTGAAAACCATGTCGCTGCAAAATATGACCATTTCCCGAACCCCGCACTTCCGGGATTCGAGCGAGATGGAGTCGTAACAAACGCCCTAAACCGCCACAGCCATCTGGCATCGCCAGAGCTAGTTTAAGATGAGATTGTTAATTTTAAGTAAACTATGGTGTTATCGTTAAAATGGAATTTCCAGAAAAATGCTGTAATTTATAAAGTTGTGATTGATACCAAAAATCATCGGAAAAAGCCGTGTTCTTACGAGCTATAGACCCATTTGCCCCAGAGCCCCAAACGCCACAATCGCCCCAAACGCAAAATCCTTCATGAAAACGGGTAATATTTGTATGCTAACTGTATTAAATTGATGTGCTTTGAATAATAGGAGGCAAGTGGTGGTGTAGGGTGGGGTGGTGGTGGGAAATTATCTGATGGGCTCGTACGGGAAGAATAGTGTTTAAATAACTTTAAAAAATGCACGGCTTCCTGTGCTGGCGAGAATGAGCGTGAATGTTTGCTGGCGAGGTTACTGACCAAGCCGCGCGTTGCCATTTGTGATAAATGTTGTATGATTTCCGAGTGCTTATCGGTTACTTGGACATATCTAAGAGATAGTTAATATAATATTTTGCTTAATGAAGATGGAGATAGTTTTAAGTTATGTCGTTTGTAGTTTATTAATATTCTGGCAATGCTAATGTATTTCTAACGCCTTGTGTAGCCATCTACAATCCCAAGTAATTACAGGGGCGCCATCCGTCGCCCGTTGGCTTGTACTAATTTATTAATTGACAGAGACGCCATCCCTTGGCCCGTTGGCTCGTTCTAATGTTCCTTATCGTCACCTGTTCCGATAGGGGGCCATGTTGAACGTTCGATGACCGCAGATATAAGTAGTTCTCATCATTAAATGCTGCAATTGGTCATATTTTGTATAAATAAATCACGAGTTTCCTATATAAGTATTGTTAATTGCTTCAGCTGAGGATGACGATTCAAGTCGTTCAGACCTGTCTACTTAGGAAAAGATTCACATGGAGTCACGGTGATACACACACACACACACACACACACACACACACACACACACACACACACACACACACACACACACACACACACACACACACACACACACACACACATCCTGGCTGCGTTGTGGGTGGGTCCAGGCGCGTAACCACCACTGGGGTCACTGGGGATCAGTCCCCAGTAACATTTTCGGATTTTAACATTACGCCTATGGGCGTTGCATGGAAGGAATCGACTTCAAAGTTCATCGAGCCGATACTCGTCTGGCATCACCTACTTCCCCCCTCCCCACCTACTTTCGGAAGGTGGTTACGCCTATGGGTGGGTCTCCACGGTCGACGTGTTTCCTCACCTCCTCCAGAACAGTGTCCGTCGCGTCTTAACATGACGTGACACAACCATCACTTTCAGAACTGTCTAGTCTAGTCCAGATCCAGTGTCCAGCCTCCCCGGCACAGAGGAGGGTCCGTCCAGCCTCCCGGGCACAGAGGAGGGTCCATCCAGCCTCACCGGCACAGAGGAGGGTCCTTCCAGCCCTCTCTGGCACAGAGGAGGGTCTTTCCAGCCCTCTCTGGCACAGAGGAGGGTCCTTCCAGCCCTATCTGGCACAGAGGAGGGTCCGTCCAGCCTCTTTGATACAGAGGAGGGTCCGTCCAGACTCTCTGATACTGAAAAGGCGTTCACCCAGCCTCCCCGGTACAGAGGAGGGTCCATCCAGTATCCCCGGCGCAGAGGAGAGTCCGTCCAGTGTCTCTGTCACAGAGGAAGGTATTTCCAGTCTCGATTATACAGAGGAGGGTCCGTCCAGCCTTTCTGGGAGAGAGGAGGGTCCGTCCAGCCTCTCTGGCACATAGGAGGGTCCGTCCAACATCACGGTGCCAGTTTTCCGGAACAAATAAGCCCACTCCGGACTACGGACGTTCGCCCAAGACTCCCGTTCTCCAGACTCCCAGAACAGAGAAATGTGCTTCGTAAGCTTCGACTGGCACCGTGATGTTATGAGCCAAGACTCGCTCCGAACGAACGGAGGAGTCAGTCTCTGCTCAAGAGCGATATTTTGTGAATAGCATATGTCCTTGATCTTGTTGAAGTATATTCCAACACGCTCTCACTGTGAGCTTTTCTACGCATGACGACAACACCCAAACACAAGTTTATCAGGAGTGCCAGACGGCGAAAGTCGTTGAAAATGGCTGAAGCTCGCTATATATGCCGACATCATCTCGCTGCGTGGCAGTCACAGCTGAGTATCGGCTCGATGTACGGTCGGCATAGCAAGATGACTCGCCAGCGTGACAAGATGACTCGTTAACGTGACAAGATGACTCGCCAGCGTGAAAACATACGTCTGCCTGTCATCGGCTGAAGAGGCGGGTCGTGACAGAGAAGAGGCTGGTCGTGACCGCCACGCCCCCTCTCCACACACACAAGGACGCAGGAACCGCGGGGGAGAGGGGGCAGCTGCCCCCTCAACTTTTTTTGAGCGGGGGCGCCGCCCCACCAACTTTGAGGAGTTGATTTATATTTTCCATCCATGCAGCATGCCACTGACCTTTAAAAATAAGCATATACATATGACAAATACTTTGGAAGAAATAATATCTGAATTTATTTAATTTATGTCATCTTTTCAGTCACACTTGAGGCCTTTCAGTCATTTCAAGGATGCAAATTTGAATTGGTGATATTTCAGTGAATCTAGTGGGGCGGTGGTGGCGTCACCGTCACGGTCGCCATTTAAGGTTCTAGTTCGAGCCGATCCGGAAACATATGACAGCTTTGATAACGTCACCAAATTCGCTGCTTTGCCCTTCGTGATCGCGATCACGATTGGAATCGCGATTGTTATTTTTTTTGGCGATCGCTATACCTGTAGGTTAGTACAAGAGAGCTTAGAGTAGGTAGGTACAAAGGGCTATTCAAGAGGGCTTTACTATGTTTCGCTCTCCCGTTCTCCCGCTCTCCCATTATCCCGTTCTCAGAGGCGTTCGACAAATAAACTCCTTCGCATGCCATTTCCTTCAGCATGATGTTAACCCTTTTATTATCACGGACCAGGCAACACCCCGACACTCGGCACCGCGCCAACAGCGCCGCCCTTCGGGGCCGTCTGAGGTATCAGTTCGAGGTCAACACCACAGAGGGAAGCACCGCACAGCACATGCTGAATGCTCACACGATTGACAATCGCATGGAAAATCATCCTAAAACAGGATGCTAGGTGGGGGCGGCGGATTGCGGGGGGCAGGGTACCCAAAATGCCCCCCAGTCGAAAATCCTGGGGCCAAAAGGGTCATTTTCCTCCCCAGATTGTAGAGGCTAAATTCTGGGGGGCAAAATGACCCTTTTGCCCCCCCCATGATTTTCGACTGGGAGGCATTTTGGGTACCCTGCCCCCGCAATCCGCCACCCCTGATGCTAGGTGATTAGGTATGCTAGGTGACGTCGCTAAAATAGGCAAAATAGGACGGACCAGGTCTATTGGGCGGGTTCCAGCCTAACAGCAAACCATCCCAACGGCCGCCGTCCTTACGCCACGAAGAGAGAGTGCCGGCGGGGAGCGTGTGCCAACTGGCACAGTCCCCATCCTCGCCGGCGCTGCTCCGCCCGCCGACGCGCCGTAGTGGCAGGGGCTGGCCAGGCACGAGGAGGGCTGCCACCCCTCCCCATCCCTGCCACGACAGCACGTCGCCGGGCGGGGTCGGGAAAACAGTCACGGGACTTCTTGAAGGTTGTCAGAGTGATCGGAAGCGGGAGCTACCACCTGCGCTCCCGGCCGCTCCAACGAAGTCATCTTGTGTCTTGCGGCTTGAAGTCTTGTCGTCTGCCTGCCAGGCCGGCCGGAAGCGAGCTGCCACCTCTGCCGCCGGCTGCCCCGAACAAGCTCTCCTTCTTCTCGGCGGCTGCAGCGGCGTCAGCGGTGGAGATGGCCGCCGGCGCCGCCTGCTGCGGCGGGGACGAGGTGCGCGCTCCGGCACGTGGTACGAGATGTTTCAGTACTCCCGCAGACAGGGGCACACGTCCAACAGGAACGTACAGAAGTCACACCGCATGCCGAACCACCCTCACTGAGAGAAGTTCGTACTCCCTTTTAGGGAAGTTATCGAGAGTTGTCAAAAACGACTCTCGATTACTCTCCTGAGCTACTCTCCATTACTCTCTTACCAAAACTCTCACACTAACTCCCCATTACTCCCCTTAAAACTCTCACTTGAACTCCCCATTACTCCCCAACTCACCATTACTCTCCTTAAAACTCTCCCTCAAACTCCCCATTATTCTCCACAAAACTCTACCTCAAACTCCCCATTACTCTCCCCGAACTCCTTTCACTCTCCTGTACTCTCCCAAAAACTCTCTTTTTATTCTAAAAAAAATATGGTTGAACATCGTGTTTATTATAACGACTTCAACATCAGAACAACGCTGAAGCAGCTCAAACATACGGATAGCCAAGCCAACATTTGCGCCTATGCATGGTGGATGGCCCACCCATGCAGCCTGTTTTCGATAAGAAAAACGGAATCTTATCGAAAACAGGCTGCATGGGTGGGCCATCCACCATGCATAGGCGCAAATGTTGGATTGGCTATCCGTATGTTTGAGCTGCTTCAGCGTTGTTCTGATGTTGAAGTTGAATCTGAATGGTGTGGTGGCACTAACTACTGTTATGTGTGATTGCCTGCTTGTTAGATATCTGAATAGGATGAGATCACCTCAACCTTTAACCCTCGGCCTACGGGAGCTTTTTTCACCTTCGCCCTACGGGAGGTCCTAAAAAGACCCCTTGTTAACTTCCAAACCAAGCAAGATAAAACAACGCGGTAAGAACTAACATGTTGCCTGTCATGTTTGAAATCTAACGGTATGCAATTTGTAGGTTTCGAGTCAACGAGTGACCTTCCAGGTCAAGTGAATGACCTGGATCGACCATGTCCAGAACAGCGATTTTGCTCTGTCGGAAAACCTCAAATTAGAAATTGATAAATGTAAATAAAAAGGCATGTTCCTAGACCAGGTTTGTCTCAGATATACAGAAAAGGTATTTAGGTATACAGGTCATAAGTTTCTTACACTTAGGGAGCTATCACTCAGTCAGAAAAAGAGATATTGCTTTGCAATTTGGTTTGAGTATTGTCCATACTCAGTTCTCTCACAATATTTCGTTTTTTAACATCTTTGACAATTTTGATTTTGTGGTGATTTTTCCAAAAGAACTCAGTTTTTGTTCATTTTAGGGGTAAACAAATCGAAAATCCGAGACTGACATTTTGAAGAAAATGACATTATATATCTTTGCTTAATTGCGTTTGCTATTTGCTTCAAAACTCTGTTTTTTACGATTTTTCAAACATTTATCGTTTTTCCACCAACATGACGTCATCAAAACATCATTATCTCCCAAATGTGTGTACTAATTTTAACTAAATTTGTACAGTATACGTATACCTGTTGTATACTCAGCTATTAAACAAATTCAGCAAGATGCGCCGCATGTGTAAAAAGTTATGTAAGAGAAACCTCAGGGGGGTCGTTTTAGGACCCCCCGTAGGGCGAGGGTTAAAGAATGTGCTGCGATTGGTGAGTTTAAACTGATCGCCGTACCCGTTGGTGTTATTGCGCGCATCTATATGAGATGCCAAAGTCAGGTGCAGATATTTGTCTTTATTACAAAACATTTGTACAATAATAATTAATACATAAATTATCAATACACGTACGAGTATATGATGCGGGTAATCAGCTGTTCTTTACCTTGTCTCCGACGGAATGACGCATGATGACGTCACCAGAACGAAGGAGAGCGCGGGCAACTTCGCACTGAGGCGGCAGTCGCCTCATTAACGACGCAAGCATCACACACTCGGGAACAAAACGTGACAACACAGAGCCACAGGGACTGGTCCGACCAGCGGAAGACTTCCCCGTGCCCGCTCCGGTCAACGGCAATAACAATATCACAGTAAGGGAATTCGCGGCCTTAACCTAATGACTTAGACTATGGTGGACTGTAAGCGGCTCATGCTGATGACGTCACGCGCTGCGGCTGCTGGGTGGCCGCTTAGTACTGCTGCCGGGGCTGCTGCGGGTAGCCCTGCTGCTGCTGCTGCTGCTGCTGCTGCTGCTGCTGCTGCGGCTGCTGGTAGCTCTGCTGCGGCTGCTGCTGGGCGCACTTGGTGACGGTCTGTACGTTCTGCTGGGTGCGAGTCACCTCCACGGTCTGCACGTTCTGACTGGTGATGGTGTTGGTGATGGACTGCACCTGAGGTTCGTTCTGGGTCTTCGTCTGCACCACCTCGTACGAGCTGGTCACGAACTGGGTCTGGAACTGGGTCTGGTACGTGGTGGTCACCGACGTCTGAACCTGGAAACACGCGGAGACGGCGGGACGTCAGACGGGAAACAGCGGCAGACACGTCAGGTGGTCATCGACTGTGCTGGACACGAATCTGACACAGCGCTCAACTGAATGGCGACAAGTTCGGTGTTTGCATTGTCAGAATCAGCAGGTAAAAGCAGTATAACTAATTCGAATTGCTGTGGATTAGGGTTTGCAAAAAAAAAACATAATTGTTTAAAGGTATTGGTGATCAGGGCTCATGTGGTTCTCAGAAACCTGGCAAGTTGAACGGTGCCATGTTTATCCATATTGGAGTTGGTCCAGGGGTTCCTCAAAAGGCTTAAAGTTTGGGGTGTATTGACCCATTACGGCAATGAGGGATCATATCTGCATGAGGCTCCGGTGGGCAGTTGCATCTGTTAGCAGGCACGATTTTTTTTTGCTGATGCTTAACCCGAATATTGCCCCCCCCCACCCAAAAAAAAACATTGAAAAAAAATCACAAAAATATTTTTATTTTTACTTTTATTTTTGATATCATAAATCGGTTGCTGATAAAACTTTGGTACCGATAAATTACTTTTAATCCAAATATCAAACCCGAAATGTTGGCTAAAAGTGGAACAGAAATGTTTCCAAAAGTTTCAAAATAAGCTTGAACCAAGCTTTTCGACACATTTCTGTTCCATTTTTAGCCAACATTTCAGGTTCGATATTTTGATCAAAAAGTAATAAATCGGGACCATAATTTTGTCAGCAATCCATTTATGATATCAAAACCAAAACAAAAGCAATTTTTTTTCTCAAAACTTTGCTTTTGGAAAATTTTGACAAATATTTTTGGGGGGCAATATTCGGTTTAAAAATCGGAGAAAAAACGCCTTCTAACAGACGCAACTGTCCACCTGAGCCCCATGCAGATTGTGATCCCTCATTTACGTAATGGGTCAATACACTCCAAACTTTAAGCCTTTTGAGGAACCCCTAGACCAACTCCAATATGGATAAAAATGACACCACTCAACTCGCCAGGTCTCGGAAAACCACATTAGTCCTGAGCACAAATACTTTTAAACAATTGTGTTTTTGGGCACACCCTACTCTGGATGCATCGCGCATGGTTGCAATATTGTTGCGAAGAGCTTCCAATCATGATAAGAGAAATGATAACGTTGTCGAGGATGGTCCGAGGCAGATTACACCGCTGCGCGCCGGTGGTGATAATGTGTGGTTACTGACCTGCGGGACGCGCTGAGTGCTGGTGACGGTGACGGTGACCGCGTACTGCTGCGCCTGCGTCTGGGTGAAGGTGTCAGTCTCGGTGACGGTCTCGTGCTCGTCCTCGGTGAAGACCAGGGTGGATGTGACCGTCTCCACCTGGGGCACCACCACGGTGTTGGTGCGGTAGGCGATCTTGGTCTCCTCCTGGTACTCGGAGCCGCCGGCACGCGTGGTCGTCTCCAGCTGTACCACCGTCTGTGGGTAGTACTCAGTCTCGGTGACGTACTTGTAGAGCGTGGTCGGCAGGAACTCGGTGCGGGTGTCGTACACGGTCACCGGGATCACCGCCTTGGTCCAGGTCAGGACGTACTTGGTCTCGTCCCTGCACTTGCCGCCGCTGCCGCCGGCGCCGCCACCGAAACCTCCGACAGCACCGCCAAAGCCAGCACCGCCGAAGCTAACACCGCCAGCGAAACCGCCGCCCACTGCGTTGAAGGAAGTGTCGAGGGCGGGGGCGGGGGCGGCACCGCCGGGTCCACCGTAGCCCTGAGAAGGGCCAGCGGCAGCCGGGGCGCCATATCCCTGGTTGACCTGGCGCTTCTCCACCTGTTTGGCGGAGACGGCCACCACCAGACACACCAGAGCAACGTGACGCAGCATCTGCAACAGAGAGGTGCGGAGCCTTGTCAGAAACGGAGACACCGAGACACGGTCAGACACGGGGGCACGGAACCTGGTCAGACACGGAGACATAGATACACGGTTAAACACGAGCCTGGTCAGACACGGAGACAGATACACGGTCAGATACGAGCCTGGTCAGACATGGAGACACGGAGCCTGGTCAGACACAGAGACACAGAGCCTTGTCAAACATGGGGACACTGAGCCTGGTCAGACACGAAGCCTGGTCAGACATGGGGACACGGAGCCTGGTCAGACACGGTCAGACACGGAGCCTGGTCAGACACGAATCCTGGTCAGATGCGGCGGAGTCCGGCAGAATTCAGTCAGGCGGATGGGACCCATGTTCCGCTCCTCGGTCACCGAGACGAATTGCGGACCACGCTTGCGCCATGTGCAGGCCCAGTGACTCTCCCCAGTGACCACTTGACCGGTTTGCGACAGTTGTTGGTCAACGCATGCAATGTGTGGCGCCGGAGCGGCTCCACACGCCAGGCCGTGGGAGCGTTCATTAACTAACGGCCGTGTGGTGGTCTCGGCGGCCGATGATGACCGGGTGAGCAGCCAGCAGAGCGTCAGGCTCACTGCAACATCACGAGATCCCGCCGCGCTTCGAGACCGGATCTGCTCCTCGACAACAGCAGTCGGATTCAGCTAGGATGTCATGTTAGTGATACTGGAAGTCTATAGTTGCACAGTACCACAGTTTGATTTAGAGTATAGTCTTTACTGCCAGAGCGGGAATCATGAGTAATCATATCGCTGGTATCGTGATGCTCGGAATAAAACAGCAAGCAGTTTGCGTTTTGATCTATATACTCGTGCTTTAACCCGCGAGTCACTGGGGGGGGGGGGGTAGCCCCCCCCCCCTTAGGAATATTAGGAATATCTCAACGACTATTGCAGATATCGACGCCAAACTTGCAGTACCTTTCCGGAAATCATTTTACACCTTTGGAGAGAAAAAATAGAACAATTTGGTCAGACAATTTTCGAGATATAGTGAATTTAGTGACGTCACTAAACACGATTTTGACACCAAAATCAGCTCAACTTTCCAGGCCATACAAATGCCGCATTTGAAGCAAAATGCAATCGAAAAACGCTAAAAGGTAGAACATTACAAGGGCTACAAGCCAGCCATCTCGAAATTTCAAACATTTTGGTTCTTTACCCCACATAAAAAAAAAATGCTCACAAAATCAAATTTTTTCATAGATATTAAAAAACGGAATATATGTCAAATAACGACATATGGGCAACTACCATACCAAATTTCAAAATGACATCAATTTTTTTTGACTGACATGGCATATAAAGTATGGGTAAATCATGACGTCATATTTTGAAAATGCGTTTTTTTGCTTTTATTGACCAGATACAAACAAATAAATGCCAGGTCTGTATTGGTTAGATAAAACTGATATAGAAACATGCTTTTTTTCGATTTATCACTTTGAAATTTTGACCTTCAGTGACCTGAACTTGACCTGAACTTGACACTAACTTCACGTAAATGAAGTCAGGTGGTAAAATGACTACCACTATCGAATTATACGCGTAAAAGCATCCATAAAACATATGCTGCATGACTTTCTTAGATATTTTGTGTGTAGTGACCTTTTGTGACCTGACCTTGACCTTGATCTTTTCCAACAATCTCACTTTAGCTCATGTGGGATATGTATCATATCTTTGACAGCACTTTAGGTGATTATAGGCGCAATCGAAGGCCATGGATGGCAAGTATTGTCTATAAACTCAAGTACCTCGATTTTGACGTTTGACTTGACCGTGACCTGACATGTGACCTTAATTAGAAATTTTTGAGTTTGCGTTAGGTTAATCTCATTAAGTGCTTTTGAATGCCGCCTTGTGCGTCCTGCTGCGCTCATTGATTCTGAAGATACCAGGGGGAGGGGCTTCAGAACCAATGCCCCCCCCCCCTCCCCAGTGAGTCGTGTTACATAATATACACCAGTGACTGCCGGGTCAAAGTCGAATGCTGCTGTATATGTAGTGCACAATAACTTACACGGCGCTCGGCTTACCACACTAACTTCACGGCTGCCCAAAATTAAATTTATTGTGCCCCCATCCCATCTCAAGGGAGGGTCTAACAAAAACGACCAGATTATCAGACGAGTCCATGCTCCGAAACTACTTGACCGATCTCAGTGATTTTTCACTGGTCGATTTCAAGTGGTCTGAAACGGTGCCGTTTTTAGTTTCCTCCACTTTAATCCACCCTAATTGGACTAAATTGGTCCAAAGTCTTAGTACCAATTTGCCGACAAGCCCATGCTTCGAAATTATGAGACTGATCTGGACGATTTCTTGACCATTCGATATGGCGTGGTCGAAAACGGTGTCGTTTTTAGTTTTATACAGTTTGGTCTACTCTAAGTGGATCAAATTGGACCAAAACCGCCAAAAAACGTTGCCGACGAGCCGATGCTCCGAAACTATGGAGCCGATCTCGGCGACAACTTCACCATTAGATCCGGCGTGGTCTGAAATGGTTCCGTTTTGAGTTTTATACAGTTTGGTCTCTTTGAGGCTCCGCAGGCTGTAGGACCCGGTCCCAGCTCTGCAGGCTGTGGGGTCTGGTCCCAGCTCCGCAGGCTATGGGGCCCGGTCCTAGCTCCACATGCTGTGTGGTCTGGTTCCAGCTCTGCAGGCTGTGGATCCCGGTCCCAGCTCCACAGGCTGTGGATCCCAGTCCTAGCTCCACAGGCTGTGGATCCCGGTCCTAGCCCCACAGGCTGTGGGGTCTGGTCCCAGCACCCCAAGCTGTGGATCACGGTCCCAGCACCACAGGCTGTGGGACCCTGTCCCAGCTCTACAGGCTGCGGGGCCCGGTCGCATATTTCCCAATTGTATACAGCTGGAGGGCGTGTTTGGAAATAGCAACCACTTAGGGAGACATAAGTCAGTCAAAAATAAAGATATTGCGTTCATTTTATTTTTGGAGGGGGGGGGGGGGGGGATCGTCCATACTTGGTTCTCCAATATATCTTCCGGTTTTTAATATGTGTGAAAAGTTTAATTTGGGAAATTGGTCTCACCAAAAAGCATTTTTTGGGGACCAATTTCCCAAAATTAAACTTTTCAAATACATTAAGCAACTGGAAGATATATTGGCAAACCAAGTATGGACGATGCCCTCCTCTCCCCCCCCCCCCCCAAAAAAAAACATTATCTATATTTTTGACTGACTTATGCCTCCCTAAGTGATTGTTATTTCTAAACACGCCTGCCAGCTGTATACACTTGGGAAATATGCAGCCCGGTCCAAGCTCCGCCTGCCATAGACGGCCCCTGAGCACACTGACAGTCGGCGCTGACACTGAGTTGATCGCCCCCCACACACACCGGCTCACCACGGAATCACACACAGTCCCACAGCCGGCACGGGGAGACCTCTCGCCAGCTGCTCACCTTGCCTTGTTCAGTCCACCGCGAGCTGTACACTGATGCCGGGAGAGGCTGCCCAGCCGACTTTATACCGCCGCCGTCCGACCTTTCCCACCGTGTCAGCGTCACTCAGTTGGCGTCGGTGACGGTGACGACCTGCCCTCCGGCGGTCAGAGGCAGCGGACAGCCGACCACGAGATCCTGGCATACCACTGCCCCTCCGGTGATCAGAGGCAGCGGACAGCCGACCACGGGATCCTGGCATACCCCTGTCTCTCCGGCGGTCAGAGGCAGCGGACAGCCGACCACGGGATCCTGGCATACCCCTGTCCCTCCGGCGGTCATAGGCAGCGGACAGCCGACCACGGGATCCTGGCATACCCCTGTCCCTCCGGCGGTCAGAGGCAGCAGACAGCCGACCACGGGATCCTGGCATACACCTGTCCCTCCTGTGATCAGAGGCAGCGAACAGCCGACCACGGGATCCTGGCATACCCCTGTCCCGAACTCGGTCAGAGGCAGCAGACAGCCGACCACGGGATCCTGGCATACCCCTGTCCCTCCGGCGGTCAGAGGCAGCAGACAGCCGACCACGGGATCCTGGCATACACCTGTCCCTCCGGCGGTCAGAGGCAGCAGACAGCCGACCACGGGATCCTGGCATACACCTGTCCCGACCTCGGTCAGATGCAGCAGACAGCCAACCACGGGATCCTGGCATACCCCCGTCCCTCCGGCGGTCAGAGGCAGCGGACAGCCGACCACGGTATCCTGGCATACCCCTGTCCCTCCGGCGGTTAGAGGCAGCGGACAGCCGACCACGGGATACTGGCATACCCCTGTCCCTCCGGCGGTCAGAGGCGGCGGACAGCCGACCACGGGATACTGGCATACCCCAGTCCCTCCGGCGGTCAGAGGCAGCGGACAGCCGACCACTGGATCCTGGCATACCCCTGTCCCTCCGGCGGTCAGAGGCAGCGGACAGCCGACCACGGGATACTGGCATACCCCTGTCCCTCCGGCGGTCAGAGGCAGCGGACAGCCGACCACGGGATCCTTGCATACCCCTGTCCCTCCGGCGGTCAGAGGCAGCAGACAGCCGACCACGGGATCCTGGCATACCCCTGTCACTCCGGCGGTCAGAAGCAGCGGACAGCCGACCACGGGATCCTGGCATACACCTGCCCTCTGGAGGTCAGGGGCAGCGGACAGCCGATCACGGGATCCTGGCATACCCCTGTCCCTCCGGCGGTCAAAGGCAGCGGACAGCCGTCCACGGGATCCTGCCATACCCCTATCCCAACCTCGGTCAGAGGCAGCGGACAGCCGACCACGGGATCCTGGCATACCTCTGTCCCTCTGGCGGTCAGGGGCAGCGGACAGCCGACCACGGAATCCTGGCATACCCAAGTCCCGACCTCGGTCAGAGGCAGCAGACAGCCGGCCACGGGATCCTGGCATACCCCTGTCCCTCCGGCGGTCAGAGGCAGCAGACAGCCGACCACGGGATCCTGGCATACCCCTGTCCCGACCTCGGTCAGAGACAGCGCATAGCCGACCACAGGATCCTAGCATACCCCTGTCCCTCCGGCGGTCAGAGGCAGCGGACAGCCGACCACGGGATCCTGGCATACCCCTGTCCCTCCGGCGGTCAGAGACAGCGGACAGACGACCACGGGATCCTGGCATACCCCTGTCCCTCCGGCGGTCAGAGGCAGCGGACAGCCGACCACGAGATCCTGGCATACCCCTGTCTCGACCTCGGCCCGAGAGGCACCGGACTATAGGACCAGCGCCCTAACTGCGCAGTGCATCAACAGATGACCGGGCCCGAAACCCACGAGAACGCCTGTGGTGTTCACCGGTGGACAGCGGATCACGGAACCCTCGTATATAGCAGCACTGTCCCTGGTCAGACATCAGCTCACGGAGCCTGCACCAATATCTCCACCGTCCAGTCATAAAAGACATAAAGACATAAAAGAAAAGTGCAACAAAGAGCCTCTTGGGCCCATCCGAGGTTGCACCCCACCCCCCCCCCCTCCACCAGTCTCGCCCCTTCAAATCACCTTACTCTAACTGCATAAAAGAAGGCTAATCCCACGAGTATTTATGAACTAATCCCTTCTCTGTAAAGTATTTATCTAATCTAATTTTGAAGGAAGCAAGTGTCACTGCATCCGCGACATCCCCTGGTAGCATATTCCAATGTCCTACAACCCTTCTACTGAAAAATGGCTGTCGTAGCCTAGTCCTACTTTGTTTCATAATGAGTTTATGCTGATGACCTCTACCTCGATTTTCCCTATTGAACTCAAACATACCCTTTAAATATCCAGAATGCTGACTATTTACAAATTTGAAGACTTCAATTAGATCTCATCTTAGCCTTCTATATCTAAGTGAAAACACACCCAATTTCTTTAATCTATCTTCATAAGGTAAACTACCAAGACAATTAACCATTTTTGTTGCCCTTTTTTGAACTCTTTCTAACAACCAGCAATCTTTCTCATATGTTGGAGACCAGGCTTCTACACAATACTCCAAATGTGGTCTAACGTATGCACAATACAGCTTTGTTATTACCTTTTCACTCTTGTAGGAAACATTTCTGTTAATGGCCCCTAGCATTCTAAGTGCCTTTTTCCTAGCTTCTACAACCTGGTCTGACGCTGATAGTCTATTGTTTACCACGACACCTAAATCTCTTTCCTTTTCAATCTGCTCCATTTTCTGCCCACTCATTTCATACCTATGTTTACTGCTAACCCGTCCAGCGTGCATAATCTTACATTTACTCAAATTGAATTTCATCTGCCATGCTTCAGACCACTCAACTAGCTTGTCCAGATCTGATTGAAAAACATCCTGATCATGTTTTCCTCTAATAATCCTGACAACTTTTAGATCGTCTGCAAATTTCAAGACTTTGCTGTCTATACTGTTCTCAATTGCATTCACAAATATTATAAAAAGCAATGGGCCCAGGACTGAGCCCTGTGGAACCCCACTGAGAACTTCCTTCCATTGTGATTGGCACCCATTCAATATAACCCTTTGCTGGCGTCCTGAAAGCCACGTTTCTATCCAATCCAGAATCTTGCCCCTGATCCCATGAATTTTAAGTTGCAACCCCAGTCTTGTATGGGGGACTTTGTCAAATGCTTTATTGAAATCAAGAAAAGCTACATCTAGCTGTTTACCCTGATCAAAGCTATCTGTTGCAACATCCAAGACATCAGCTCACATCAGCTCATCCAAGACATCAGACATCAGCTCACGGAACCTGCACCAACACCTCCACCGTCCAGTCGTGCTGCCATAGTGAGCCACATCTGGTGTACTACTGAAAAGGTCGCACTTCGGAAAAATAACGAACGAACGCTTACATTTATTGATCGTGTCGGTATTCCGCACACGTAACACGTATAACGTATGCCTCGTCCTTGGTGTTACCTTTGGTGTTATGCAACTGATGGTAACATCCTCATGGAAATTGGTGTTGCGGCTTGACAGTATGTGGATATATAGAAGTGAGAATAGCCAAAGGCATTCTTCGACTTCCATACTCAAAGCTAATCGGATACACTGGCACATGGGTAAGTACACTTAGTAGTGTGCTGTCGATATATATCGGGCAACTGTTTCGGAATACTTCCTCCTCATCGGTATTTATATTCTGTCTACCAATACAATAGCGTCCACTACGATGCAGTGAAGTCGATAGTAACCGAACCAAAAATGGAACAATTCAGCTGCACTGTCTTGCAATGAACATTGCAACCGTCTCTGGCTAGTATGAAGAGCGTCAGAAATGTTTGGTTGGCATTGATATTCTTATTTCATTTATTTTACATTACATTATTTTACAGTATTTTGACTGGACTTATATGTATTAACTCCTATGTATCTTGACTCCAGCCGTAATTAACAGTGAACTTATTCTATATAAATAGAGTCAATAAAACCCACAGCCTCATACTATGTAATATATTAATAAAAATGAAACAAAACAGACGTCACTGTATATGAACATATTCTGTATACACAGTAAACATTGTCTTTTTGGACACCCTGAATAAATGATGAGCATGGTGTTATGTTTCAGCCAGAAATGCAGTCTCCGAGTTAGTGCTCAGTGAATCATCGCAGTCTCCGTTCGGCTTCCTTGTGTCGAACCTGAACTCGTGCTGACGAGTTCCTCGGTTTTTGCTAGGCGAGACAGCTCGATAGCATAACCATCCCTCAATGCTATTTCTTACTTTGCATATGTCACGCCCAATCCACGAAAATGCAGCAATGGCATGGTTACATACGTTCTATTTGTTGATGGTTGTGTTACATCAACATGTGGTGTAGTGGTGGTGACACTGGAGTGATATATCATGATAAAAGACGTTGTTAATCGTCAATTAATTTTGGAAGGCATAGGATGTGATTTGGTATGTTTCATACTTTACAAATTATTTGGATCAAATATATTTCCCATTTTATGTTTAACCCACGCTGTGCCGGTGCTCGGCGCCGGGGGGTTTCGACGGCCCTCCACTAACTCGGCTCCTATAGAATGTAGTTAAAACCGAAAACATCGTTTAAACGCTCGTCAAAATGCATTTTGAAACTGTCTTTGGCATTTTATTCTCAGGTCATTATTGAGGTCACCAGAGGTCAGCAAGGGTCACATTTTCAAGTTTTGGGACTTCACAAAATCTCAGATATCACAGGAACTATGATTACGAACGAGCGCGAAGCGCTCGCTTGTCCTTCCGTGGTATATGGGGAAAATCTGAATATGAGCGGCCCGGCCCGACCCGGCCCGGCCCGTGGCGACGCTTTTGAGAAGCTAATATCTCTGCAACCCCACGTCCAATGGACAAGCGGGTTTCTTTGCTGAGTAGCCCCATCCAACCTAACCTGTTTGAGACCAGTGCCGACTCATATGGATGACTACCACTACGCGTGTCGCGTGCCGCGTGATGGGTGTTGAGAAGTGTTTTCTCGCAAAAACTCCGCAACGGCTGGACAGATTGTGTTCAAATTTGGTGTGTGGTTACAGACCGCTCAGCCGCCACTTTCCCACAAGTCAGGGTGGAGTTCCTCTGCTTGTGCGCACGTGCACACCCCTATTCTATATCTCAAGAATGGCTGTGCCGATTGTGTTAAAATTTGGTTTGTGGTTAGGGACCCCTCCGCCGCCGCCTTCCCACAAGTCATGGGCGGGGTGCTTGTGAACGTGCGCACGTGCACACCCCTATTCTGTATCTCAGGAACAGCTGAGCCGATTGTATTCAAATTTTGTGTGTGGTTAGGGACCCCACCGCCGTCACCTTCCCACAAGTCATGGGTGGGGTGCGTCGGCACGTGCGCACGTGCACACCCCTATTCTATATCTCAGGAACGGCTTAGCCGATTGCGTTCAAATTTGGTGTGTGGCTAGGGATCTCTCAGCTGCCTCTTTTACACAAGTCAGGGGTGGGGTGCCTCTATACGTGCGCATGTGCGCACGTGCGCACCTTTTTTGTGTATTTCAGAAACTACTTGCCCGATCGAGTTGAAATTCACCATACATTTCGTTCGCGCTCACTCGTTCATCGTCAACTAAGGCGCCTTACTGGTCGAAAGGAAGACACGGAAACAAATGCAATGGACACCTATTAAAGAAATCAACAAAAAAATGTTCCAGTTTTGAGCTGAGCTTAACCCGCGCACTGCAGGGGGGGTTGATTTCCGCCCCCCCTCAGGTTTTTCAAAGATAGCGAAAAAACGGCGCCGCGCAGCGCCGCCGGATTTTGATACCCCTGTTAGTACATCAATTGCGCACACTTCGAGAAAAAAAATATGCGCGGGTCATCTCAGGTCAGGTCACCAGACCAGGTCAAGTGACCCCACCATAAAAAAATGTTTGCAGTTGTGCCAAAGCCAGAGTTTTTCACCGATCAGGTTGAAACCTACAGGATCTCATGAGGGCATCAGTACTTACAATTAGTATAACTCGGAATTTTGATATCGGTGACCTAAGGTCAGGTCAATTTCGTAACCTCCCCATAATAAGTCAATGGGGAAATATACAAATGCTTCCTATTTCAAGGATTTGCATGGTACTAGTCCAATTACTTCTGGATCATGTTATTATAGGATATTCCTGATGATCCAAGTGTAAGTTTTGTTCAGTGACCCTTATTGGGTCATTTGAGGTCATGCGAGGTCACCATCACGTTTTTTTCAATAACTCTCGACATAATGAAGATAGAGAAGTAAAACAGACATCAATGTGTTTGTCTCGTCGAGACACGTCTTTCCATATGCAACATGTCCTAATTGGGTCAACACTTGACCTTGACCTTTGGTCAATTTTTTTAGTTGATTTAACAAGGTCACCATATATATCATTCAAAGCGCCTTGACCAGATACACACTATGGCGTAGACAGTTTTCCGTTATCTTAATTAAGTAAAAAGTTAATAACAAAAACGATTTAGCAAAAAAAACTCCTTTTTGACCTCTGAAGCCTCAAATATTGACCTGAGATCAAATTTGAGGACACCTCAGCGATTACAAATTTCACTGGCTGGCGTTTGCTTTTTTCCGATTGTTTCTAACTATCATCGTTTCTGGAGCGATGTCCTAAAACAGAAAAAACTGGAAAATTTGACCTTTGATGACCTCTGGTGACCTCAATTTTGACCTGACTTAAAAAAACACTGAAATACTTTCGATAGAACATGTATAAAGCTATCAAATGCCTTTTCCGCTTCTCGCTACGTTGCGTGATTTTCGAGATCTCAGGGGGGGGGGGGGGGGGGCGGAAATCAACCCCCCTGCAGTTCTTGTTCGGCGCAAAGCCCCTGCAGTGCGCGGGTTAATAGTTTAGGTTACAGAGCTCATCAAATGTCAAAAAGGCTATGTTTTAGCAAAACAGTGTTCACAAATATATTTTTATCTAATAAAGATACGGAAATAATTGTGACGCCTTCGTGTTTGTATTGTTAAGGCGCTTTAAATCATATTCATGATGATCAGTTTAAGTCAACGTAAAAATTTGACCTCAGTTCAAGGCCAAGTGGTAACCCAAATATGTCATGTTGCACATTTAGAGACGTGTCTCGACGAGGCAAGCACATTGGTGTCAGTTGCACGTCTCTATCTTGATTTTGTCGAGAGATATTGACCAAAAAGTGTTGGTGACTTCGGATGACCTCAGCTGACTCTGTAGGGGTCACTGAACCAAAATTTAACCTGGGTCTTCAAGAATGGTCCATGATAACATGATCCAGAAGTAATTGGGCTAATATCATGTGTATCCTCAGAATAGGAAGCATTTTAATATTTCCCCATTGACTTATAATCACGAAATTGGTCAGACATTAGCTCACCGATATAGAAAATCCGAGACAAACGGATTATAGGTACCATTGCCCTTATGAAATTCTGTAAGTACAAAATCGATCGACCAAAAACTGTGGCTGTGAGACGACCGCACATTTTTTGGAGGTGGGATCACGTGACCTGGTCTGGTACCTGACCTGAGAAGACCCGTAGTCAAAATTTTCAAGTATATGGGTAATTGATGCCTCCACAGCTGTGCCAAAAACGGTGGCTCTGCGCGACCCTGTTTTTTCGCTATCCTCGAAAAACCTTAGGGGGCGTCTAAACGCCCCCCCCCCCCCCCAGCACGGCACGGGTTAAATGCAATAAAGAAGAAGCGATGTATTGCCTGTGACTGTAATCAGTCTTCAGTTCAACTAGTGGTAGGTTTGCTTAATATGCTTTATGAGTGAAGAAATGCATCAATAAATGTTGTATATATTTTTTTTCAATTGAATGTAACTTGTATTAGCATTTCGTCCATTTTAAAAATGCGAGACTGCCATTTTAAAGAAAATGACATTATATATCTTTGCTTAATTGCGTTTGCTATTTGCTTCAAAACTCTGTTCCCTACGATTTTTCAAACATTTACCGTTTTTCGACCAACATGACGTCATCAAAACATCATTATCTCCCAAATCTGTCGACTAATTTTAATTTAAAAAAAAAATACAGCATACGTATAACTGTTGTATACTCAGCTACTAAAAAGTTAAGCAAGATGCGCCGTATGTGTAAAAAGTTATGTAAGAAAAAGCTCAGGGGGTTGTTTTAGGATCCCCCGTAGGGCGAGAGTTAAAGAATGTGATGCGATTGGTGAGTTTAAACTGATCGCCGTACCCGTTGGTGTTATTGCGCGCATCTATATGTGTTGCCAAAGTCAGCTGAAGATATTTGTCTTTATTACAAAACATTTGTACAATAATAATTAATATATAAATACACGTACGAGTATATGATGCGGGCAATCAGCTGTTCTTTACCTCGTCTCCGACGGAATGACGCGTGATGACGTCACCAGAACGAAGGAGAGCGCGGGCGACTTCGCACTGAGGCGGCAGTCGCCTCATTAACGACGCGAGCATCACACACTCGGGAACAAAACGTGACAACACAGAGCCACAGGAACTGGTCCGACCAGCGGAAGACTTCCCCGTGCCCGCTCCGGTCAACGGCAATAACAATATCACAGTATGGGAATTCGCGGCCTTAACCTAATGACTTAGACTATGGTGGACTGTATGCGGCTCATGCTGATGACGTCACGCGCTGCGGCTGCTGGGTGGCCGCCTAGTACTGCTGCCGGGGCTGCTGCGGGTAGCCCTGCTGCTGCTCCTGCTGCTGCTGCTGCGGCTGCTGGTAGCTCTGCTGCGGCTGCTGCTGGGCGCACTTGGTGACGGTTTGTACGTTCTGCTGGGTGCGAGTCACCTCCACGGTCTGCACGTTCTGGCTGGTGACGGTGTTGGTGATGGACTGCACCTGAGGCTCGTTCTGGGTCTTCGTCTGCACCACCTCGTACGAGCTGGTCACGAACTGGGTCTGGAACTGGGTCTGGTACGTGGTGGTCACCGACGTCTGAACCTGGGAACACACGGAGACGGCGGGACGTCAGACGGAAAACAGCGGCAGACACGTCAGGTGGTTACCGACTGTGCTGGACACGAATCTGACACAGCGCTCAACTGAATGGCAACAAGTTCGGTGTTTGAATTGTCAGAATCAGCAGGTGTCAACTGTCAAATTATTTCGAATTGCTGTGGATGCATCGCGCATGGTGCAATATTGTTGCGAAGAGCTTCCAATCATGATAAGAGAAATGATATTGTTGTCGAGGATGGTCCGAGGCAGATTACACCGCTGCGCGCCGGTGGTGATAATGTGTGGCTACTGACCTGCGGGACGCGCTGAGTGCTGGTGACGGTGACGGTGACCGGGTACTGCTGCGCCTGCGTCTGGGTAAAGGTGTCAGTCTCGGTGACGGTCTCGTGCTCGTCCTCGGTGAAGACCAGGGTGGATGTGACCGTCTCCACCTGGGGCACCACCACGGTGTTGGTGCGGTAGGCGATCTTGGTCTCCTCCTGGTACTCGGAGCCGCCGGCGCGCGTGGTCGTCTCCAGCTGCACCACCGTCTGCGGGTAGTACTCGGTCTCGGTGACGTACTTGTAGAGCGTGGTCGGCAGGAACTCGGTGCGGGTGTCGTACACGGTCACCGGGATCACCGCCTTGGTCCAGGTCAGGATGTACTTGGTCTCGTCCCGGCACTTGCCGCCGCTGCCGCCGGCGCCGCCGCCGCCGAAACCGCCGACAGCACCGCCGAAACCGGCACCGCCAGTGAAACCGCCGCCAACCGCGTTGAAGGAAGTGTCGAGGGCGGGGGCGGGGGCGGCACCACCGGGTCCACCGTAGCCCTGAGAAGGGGTGGTGGCGACCGGGGCGCCATATCCCTGGTTGACCTGGCGCTTCTCCACCTGTTTGGCGGAGACGGCCACCACCAGACACACCAGAGCAACGTGACGCAGCATCTGCAACAGAGAGGAGCCTGGTCAGAAACGGAGACATAGAGACACGGTCAGATAACGGAGCCTGGTCAGACACGGAGACACCGAGACATGATAAGACACGAGCCTGGTCAGACATGGAGACACGGAGCCTGGTCAGACACGAAGCCTGGTCAGAGGCAATGATGTCCGGCAAGATTCAGTCAGGCGGAAGGGACCCATGTTCCGCCCCTCGGTCACCGAGACGAAGCGCGGACCACGCTTGCGCCATGTGCAGGCCCAGTGACTCTCCCCAGTGACCACTTGACCGGTTTGCGACAGTTGTTGGTCAACGCATGCAATGTGTGGCGCCGGAGCCGCTCCACACGCCAGGCCGTGGGAGCGTTCATTAACTAACGGCCGTGTGGTGGTCTCGGCGGCCGATGATGACCGGGTGAGCAGCCAGCAGAGCGTCAGGCTCACTGCAATATCACGAGATCCCGCCGCGCTTCAAGACCGGATCTGCTCCTCGACAACAGCAGTCGGATTCAGCTAGGATGTCATGTTTGTGATACTGGAAGTCTATAGTTGCACAGTACCACAGTTTTATTTAGGGTATAATCTTTGCTGCCAGAGCGGGAATCATGAGTAATCATATCGCTAATATCGTGATGCTCGGAATAAAACAGCAAACAGTTTGCGTTTTGCTCTATATACTCGTGCTTTAACCATCGCCCAGGCAGGGCAAACTCACTTCGTGCTCCGGTAGTGGAGGGTTGGTACGACAACCCCCCCCCCCTCTTAGCGTTTCGCCGCCCCTAAATGAGTTAGAGCTGCGATTAAAAAAAGATCGTGATGATTATCAGGAGAGAAAGCTGCTGATACCCGATTTTGAGGTCTTGGGTCATTAGGTGACCTCTGAGTTCATGTCAATGACACAAAAGTCATAAAAATGGAAAATGCGTATACATTGAATTTTATCGAGCTAGAATCGTGAATGATCATGCCATGATGCTTAATAGGTGCCAAATTCGTAATCAGCGTCACAAAATGTCCTAAAAACTGCCAAATTAAAAAAGGTCATGTCAGGTCATCTGAGGTCAGTGACCTCGGTTGACCTGTGGATGTGCATGACCCCAGTGGAACATATAATGATCTAAAATGGATCACAAATTTGAAATCAGCGTCATAAATTGTACTAGAAACCGCCAGAAGCCCAAAAAAGTAATCTGAGGTCATCGAAGGTCAATGACCTCAGTTGACCTATGAAAAGGTCAATCGAGGTCACAATTTCAGTGGAAACCACAGCTGCCACCTGGAAACACCTTTGCATATGCTCCTGAACGAAAAACACTCGGAAACTGCACAAGTTGCAAGCATCGATCTGCGGAACGCCAGTTGCGCCTGACATGACCTTGAGAAACAGATCATAGGTCACGGGTCATGTGGGTTAGAAATTTAAGTTTTCCAGATTATGTGTCAAATTCTTCAAAAGTAGGGTGCTGAAAGGTTCATTGCAATCGGTTTAAAACTACGCGAGTTATTCCAGAAAAAAAAAACGAGGGGTGGCATCCATCCCCCTACCCGCCGGGCTAGGGTTAAAGTCGATTGCTGCTGTATATGTAGTGCACGAAAACTTACAAGGCGGTCACAATTCTCTGTTAAACATACAAAAGAGCGCTATTATTTAACGGGAGTGCTTTTAAACGGAAACTTTGCCGGTCGCAAACGAGCACTCCCACTGTTAACTTCGGAGGCCCTAATCAGTGCCGGCTTACGCCACGCCATGTCCCACGCGCCCATAACTACGTGAACTACATGAGGGATGTCCAGCCCTTGTCGCCATTACACTGCGGATCGCCGGCCCGGCCCGGGGTCTGTTTTCTCGGAGAAGCGTTACATCAACTAATGATTCGTTGGTGAGCGAGACATACGTTCCGATAATGATGGCTTGTTGTCGGGAAGGGCGTGGCAACGGCCATGTCATTACGGATTCATGAGCGAGAGTTTGAAAGTTGGGTATGCCGACAGGCGCAATGTACGACAAAGGATGAGGGAAAGGCCATGAAGTATGATGTTCCTGACATCATGTGATTGATAAGCCGACAAATATAAGATGGCAGCGTCTACCGCTTGTGCTGAGTAACCTCGCCGATCAATCAATAATTCACGTATTCAGGCGCATACTATTGAGGCAAGTTGTTCTCTGTCATGACAGCAGGGTCTCTCAGTGAGAGCGTTATTTGACCTGCCTGCAGGCCATGGGACCTGGTTCCAGCTCCGCAGGCCATGGGACCTGGTCCCAGCTCCACAGGCTGTGTGGTCTGGTCCCAGCTCCGCAGGCCATGGAACCCGGTCTCAGCTCCACAGGCTGTGTGGTCTGGTCCCAGCTCCGCAGGCTGTGTAGCCCGATCCCAGCTCCACAGGCTGTGTGGTCTGGTCTCAGCTCCACAGGCTGTGTGGTCTGGTCCCAGATCCACAGGCTGTGTGGTCTGGTCTCAGCTCCACAGGCTGTGTGGTCTGGTCCCAGATCCACAGGCTGTGTGGGCTGGTCTCAGCTCCACAGACCGTGGGTCCCGGTCCCATCTCCACAGGCCGTGGGGCCCGGTCCCAGCTCCTCCTGCCACAGACGGCTCCTGAGCACACTGACAGTCGGCGCTGACACTGAGTTGATCGCCCCCCACACACACCGGCTCACCACGGAATCACACACAGTCCCACAGCCGCCACGGGGAGACCTCTCGCCAGCTGCTCACCTTGCCTTATTCAGTCCACCGCGAGCTGTACACTGATGCCGGGAGAGGCGGCCCAGCCGACTTTATACTGCCGCCGTCCGTCCTTTCCCGCCGTGTCAGCGTCACTCGGTTGGCGTCGGTGACGGTGACGACCTGCCCTCCGGTGATCAGAGGCAGCGGACAGACGACCACGGGATCCTGGCATACCCCTGTCCCACCGGTGATCAGAGGCAGCGGACAGACGACCACGGGATCCTGGCATACCCCTGTCCCACCGGCGGTCAGAGGCAGCAGACAGCCGACCACGGGATCCTGGCATACCCCTGTCCCTCCGGCGGTCAGGGCAGCCGACCACGGGATCCTGGCATACCCCTGTTCCGACCTCGGCCCGAGACCCCGGATCCTTCGTGAAAACGGCTTTTCACGCCGTTCAAAGCCATTTTCACGAAGGATTTTGCGTTAGGGGCAATTGCGGCGTTTGGGGCGTTTGGGGCGATTGGGGCGCTTGGGGCGTTTGGGGTAAATGGGTTTATAGCTTGTAAGAACACTTCTTTTCCCGGTTATTTTTGGTATCAATCACAATTTCATGAATTAATGTATAAGTAAATGCTCTTACAATGCAATATTTACCGTTAGTTTGCTTTGAATATTCAAATTCATGTGCAAATCTGGCAATTTTGAGTTGTGTTAGCTCCTTCTACAAAACATACCGCAAACGCCCTAAAAAGAGACTAAAAGTATACTAGAAGTATACTAGAAGTATACTAAAAGTATACTAGCTTTGATTAAATAAAATACGCAATTGATAGGGCAAAATTGAAGATATTAATGACAAAGAAATATAATATTATGATGAAAAATGCAATCAAATGTCAAAAGCATAGACAGACCTTAATTCAACGTCGCTCCGTCCCGCTGAGATCGTCCAATTTAGAGCGGTAACTTCGTTTGTTTCCGAAAACCGGAACAATCCTTACGCATTTCGAATCACCCCAAATGTTTTTGATTTGATTAATTTATTAATTGATGAATCTCACAAAAAGCTGAAAACACCTCAGAAAAAGCACGTATAAACCCCTGAAACATGCAAGCTTTCTGCAACCACAGGCACTGGAAACTCAAAAATGGCAGCTCTAGATCGAACGAACGCCATTGCTTGGCGAAGACCAAGGCTCTGCGCATGCGCAACGTGACGTCAGGCGACCGGCCGGCGCCGGAGCCACTCCTGCCGGCTGGTCGCCATGGTAACCAGCCTGCCGGCGCCGGAGCCACGTGTGCAACTTGACGTCAGGCGACCCGCCGTCCCGTCGCCATGGTAACCGGGCGGCGGCGCCTGCGCAGAGCCAGTGCAGAGCCAGAGCCTGCATTCCCGTCATCTTTAAACAAATGATCAAAACGAAATCGCTAATTTTCATTAATCCTTGCTTTCAAAAGTGAATATGACTGAAAATATGAAGGGACTAATTCATCTAGTTTTCATTGGAATAAGCTATTATTCCTGAAAACCATGTCGTTGCAAAATATGACCATTTCCCGAACCCCGCACATCCGGGATTCGAGCAAGATGGAGTCTCACCAAACGCCCCAAACCGCTACAGCCATCTGGCATCACCAGAGCTAGTTTAAGATGAAATTGTTAATTTTAAGTAAACTATGGTGTTATCATGAAATTGGAATTCCCAGAAAAATTCATTAATTCATAGTTGCGATTGATACCAAAAATCACCGGGAAAAGCCACGTTCTTATGAGCTATAGACCCAATCGCCCCAAACGCCCCAAACGCCCCAATTGCCCCAAACGTAAAATCCTTCGTGAAAACGGCTATTAGCCGTTTTCACGAAGGATTGCATTTGTCATCATAATATTATATTTTGTTGTCATTAATATCTTCAATTTTTCCCTAACTGTCAATTGTGTATTTTATTTAATTATCTAGTATACTTATTAACCTCTTTTGGGACGTTTTCGGTATATTTTGTAGAAGGAACTAACGCAACCCAAAATTGCCAGATTTTCTCAAGAATTTGAATATTCAAAGCAAACTAACGGGAAATATTACATTGTAAGAGCATATACTTATACATTAATTCATAAAATTGCGATTGATACCAAAAATCATCGGGAAAAACCGTGTTCTTACGAGCTATAGACTCATTTACCCCAAACGCCCCAATCGTCCAAAACGCCCCAAATGCCCCAAATGCCCCAATCACCCGAAACGCAAAATCTGTCCAGCCCCGGCAACGGGGGCTCTGCTGGCGCACACCTGCAGTTCAAAGCCCTCTTCCCCCGTGTCTCCTCCTTCGCGTTGCGACTCTGGCTTTGCCGCACCGCTATCCCCACGTCCGCCACCACTATCACCAACGCCACCGTTACAGTCACCACCGCGTAGCCTCTTTAGAAACGGGCAGTCGCCACGGGGGGGGGGGGGCGGCTGCTGGCGGCGGTAGAGCGCCACCAGTTCGGCCGCTCCTCGTTACACCAGCGCGCCACCGGCGTCAGTTGCTCCAATTGCGTCTCAACTCAGTCCGTCATGGGCGCGAACAGCACTGCCGCAGTCGAGCGGGGCCACGGAGCACTCATCTGTAACAAAAGAAAGCACCTTAAGTCAATATCGAACAATAGGTTGCTACGGATCCGTGACGGCAGAAACCAATGTACAATGCACAAAGGATTAGCGCGAAGCGCTCGCTCTTCTTTCCGTGGTGCATGGGAAAAATCTGAATATCAGCGGCCCGGCCCAACTCGGCCCGTGGCGACGCTTTTGAGAAGCTAATATCTCTGCAACCGCATTTCCGATTGACAAACGAGCTTCTTTGCTGAGCAGCCCCATCCAACCTACCCTGTTTGAGATCAGTATTGGCTCACGTGGGTGACTCCACTGCGCGTGCCGCGCGAGGGGCGTTGTAAAAGTGTTTTATCGCAAAAACTCCGCAACGGCTGAGCAGATTATGTGCAAATTTGGTGTTTGATTAGGGACCTATCAGCCGGCACTTTCCCATAAGTCAGGGGTGGGGTGCCTCTGCACGTGCACACCCCTATTATATATATCAGGAACGGCTGAGCCAATTGTGTTCAAATTTAGTGTGTGGTTTGGAACCTCTCAGCCGCAAATTTCCAACAAGGGTGCCTCTGCACGTGCGCACGTACACACCCCTATTCTCTATCTCAGGAACGGCTGAGCCGATTATGTTCCAATTTTGTGTGTGGTTAGGAACCTCTCAGCTGCCGCCTTCCCACAAGTCAGAGGTGGGGTGCCTCTGCACGTGCGTACGTGCGCAAACTTATTATATATCTCAGAAACGGCTGAGCCGATTGTGTTCAAATTCGGTTGTGGTTAGGGACCTCTCAGCCGCCTTTTTCCCACAAGCCTTTTTCCCACAAGCCTTTTTCCCACAAGTCAGTTCACACAAGACTCTGCACGTGCGCACCATTTTTGAATCTCAGAAACTACTTGCCTGATCGAGTTTAAATTCACCATACATGTATTACGCGCTCGCTTGTTCATCGCCAACTACGGCGCATTACTGGTGTAGGTACCGTACAAATTTCAAGTGGAAGAGCGTGAGTTGCTTGAGCTTCACAGCATCACAGAACCATCACAAATCACAGTACTTTCATTCTCTGTGCGATGCATCCAACTGTGGATTATGGGGTGAAACTTCAGTAATGTACCTCCCCAGTTTATCGTGGTATTGAGGTCTCCAATAGCAAAAGAAAGTATTATTACGACCTATAGAAAAGTGTAGCAGTAATACCAAAGCTATGATATCACAAATAGTAACAATCGAACCTGAACTAACCTTTACAGCAATAACTATCGCAATTATTATGTAAAACGTCACAAAATGTCCTAGAAACCGACAGAAGCCCAAAAAAGTCATCTGAGGTCATCGGAGGTCAATGACCTCAGTTGACCTATGAAAAGGTCAATCGAGGTCACAATCTCTGTGGAAACTACAACTGTCACCTGGAAAACCTGTGCATATGCTCCTGAACAACAAACACTCGGAAACTGCACAGGTTACAAGCATTGATACCACGGGACGCCAGTTGCGCCTGACATGACCTTGAGAAACAGGTCATAGTTCACGGGTCATGTGGGTTAAAAATTCTAAATTTTCAGAGTTGTGGATTTTTTTCTCTCCAAAAGTATGGTACTGAAAGTTTCATCGCAATCGGTTGGAAATTACGCGAGTTATTCCAGAAAACCGAGGGGTGGCATCCACCCCCTCCTACCCAGGCGAGGGTTAAAAGGGAAGTTTTTTTCCCGGAGCGGCCTAAAGCCATGTTCCGGGGAGGGGGGGGGGGTAAATTATTTCTGGCAATTTGACAGGAAGGAATTACGTTAACCAGTTTATGTGAACCCGGAGCAAGCTAGGGAATATGGTATCTATTTTAAAAGTAAATATAATGTTTATCTTACGTTAAGTACTTCGTTCAAAGTCAAAATTAAGTAAAAACCGACACACACACACATACATATTGTATTCCATACACACACAGACACACATACACTTGAACATACACTTGTGAAAAGGTGTTAGTGTTCACGGAGCTGGGGTGCCATCATTGCCGCAACGGGAGACTGTTGCCAGTCTCCCTGGCTCCGGCGCCTCGGCGAGACCTGGTTGTGGGATGTATTTAGCTGGGAGAAAAGTCCTAAATAATAAAAAAACAGCGCCTAACGCGAAGGGGGAAAACCTGCACAGAGAGCCCAAATTGCGCTAGGCAAAACAAAACTGTTATATTTGATGAACTAATCGTGTAAAGAAAATCAAAGAGCAGGCCAATCAATTCAGGATAATCATCACCTTACCGCGTTTGAAGATTCAATGTGATTCGATTGTGTCGCGTGTAATCAATAATTTGCTGGCGTTTGACACTGTGCACAGGGCAATTAATAAGTAAATGTTTAATTGTATAATGCGGATAACCTGGGCAGTGTTGGCAATTTTGGGGCGGAAGATTGTCGAGAATGTAATAGATGCGTAATGTTTGTATGACCGAGGCGGAGGCGTGCTAATACTATTTCTTTCTCTCTTCAATTCTGGTGACTAGATATGAAATGTTTGACTTTTGGCTTGATTGGATGCAGGTGAACATGCGGAGCAGCGTCCCACTCGCGCTGGCGCAATATGTTAAATGGTTGGTTTATGTAATTTAAAACGTCTGATAAAGGGTTTGGAAGATGGTTTTCTCGAGGAGATTGTAAGCTTAATTTTGGGAGTCTGTCGGCTTCCTCGTTTCCCGGCACACCGGCGTGTCCCGGGATTCAGAGGAACTTAATTATTATTTGCTTGCTGTGTAAATTTGTTATTAGCTGTCGAATTTTGAAGACTATCAGGTTTCTGTAGTCACAAATTGAGGAAATGGCAAAGAGCGAGGCGGACGAGTCTGGGCATATAACTACTTCTTTAAGTTTTTCAGTTCTAATATATATTAAGGCCAGGAAAATTGCTGAAAGTTCTGCTGTATACACACTATTTATGTCTGGAAGTCGGAAGTTATTATTAGCTGTATTCGTGTTATAGGCTCCGCCGGTTTGGCCGTCGTCCCGGGAGCCGTCAGTGTATATGTATGAGTATGTGTTGTGCTGTGCTTTGTGTTCGTGTAAGAGTGTGTTGGTCTCTGCCGCCGTGACTGTGTTTTTGTTGTGTGTGAAGAGTGTTGTGAAGTGTGTCTGGTGTTGTGTCGAGCCAGTGAGGTGTGAGTGGTGGTGAAGGCATTGTGTTGATGTGTGGGATGTTGAATAGTGTGAGTATTTGTGTGATTCTGTGACTGATAAGTGGGTGTCGTTTTTGTAGTAGTTTGTCGTCTTGTGGATGTGGGGTGATTTAAGATCTGGAATGTTGGGCGTGTGGGGTTAGAACTTGCTCTGGCGTAGAATCTGAGTAGCATGTATTTGCGTCGGCGGCAGAGAGTGGGGATGTTTGTGTCGATGTGTAAGTTTGTGGTGTTGGTGGTGCGACAGGCCCCGGTCACGATCCGCAAAGCAGCGTTCTGGACAGTTGCAATTTTTTTCATTTGTTTGGAACATATATCATCAAATAAGAATGCATTATAGTCCAGGATTGGGCGTATCAGGGAAGTATACAACTGGAGGAGAGTGGAGCGGTCTGCACCACACTCTCGACCAGTTAACCCTATTTGTAACAGGGGGGGGGGGCGGATTCCGCCCTCCCCCCTCATGTTTTTCGCAGATATCTCCAGAACGGCTGGGAGAAGGCCCATGAAATTTTGGGACTTTTCATAGAATTGAATACCGCATTTGGAGTCAAAATTTTGAGTTCTTAACCTGAACAGAGGCGGTTCCAGGGCACAGTTTTGGGTGGGTTCGGAGGCGACATTTGGCGATAATGCGGAAATGCGACCTTCACGGGTTTCTTCCTAACTGCCTCAAGTATGAAAGCGTTACATCGGTTTACGGTGATTGCAACAAGTGCAAATTAGTTGATGTTAATGAAATATCATAAAAATTGCATGGCAGAGGCGGTTTCAGGGGCTTGAAAAGGGGGGGGGGGGTTTCCGGGAAGTATTCAATGCTTGGCGGGACGCCAATAGAGCGATGTAAGGGACATTTATAGCTATCAAGATGTAAAAGATAAGTAAGTAAAGATAAGTAAAAGTAAGGCGCCGTAGTAAAAAGTGTCGCGATGCGTAGTGTGGTGAAGGCGAGGTCAATGGCGCTGTAAGTCACCTCGCATCCTGAGCGGTGTATGTGTGTGGGTGATTGGTCGTTGAGGAAGACCAAATTATGCCGGTCCAGTAGCTCCAGAATAATGTGGCCTCTCCTCGAGTTAGTGCGTTAGTGCGAGCAGCCCCATGCTTGATGATAAGCGTTAAAGTCGCCCATAATCAAACACGGGCTGTTAATATTTGTAATAAGCTGAGAAAAAGAATCAATGCATAAGTCCTCAGTGGGACGAAAATAAATAGAGATTAAAGTAAGTTTTTTTATACAGCGATTGACGCCGACTGTGTCTAGGGTTGTTTTAAGGTCAATTTGGTGATGCAAAAGATTGTTTAAATAATCAATGCCGAGACGCCTGGGCGCGGTGATGTATTTACCTTATTTGTATAAAGACTATAGACCGAGATTTTGAAAGTATAGCTATTAAAGTCGGCGTCAATAAAGTGGGTTTCCTGAACGGCGGCTACTAACGGATTGTTATTTAAGATATAATGTTTGAATTGCCCCCAATGGGATATGAGAGATCTCGTATTCCATTGGAGGACGAATTCAGATTGGTTGTGATTCATCGAGAGTTACTGTCCAGTCCGCGCCTCGCGGTCGCCTGGGTGCGCCTGCGGCGGGAGCGGGGGCGACTCGGGGGTCCGACAGGGGGAGGTTCGGGGTGCCGGGCTGACGGGCCCCCCGCCCGCCAGCCCGGCACCCCGAACCCCTCCCTGTCGGACCCCCGAGACGCCTCCCCCGCCTCCCCTGCCTCAGTGTCACCGGCACCACGCTCCCCTACAATAGCCGAGTCCCACACCGACTCCGCCCCCCCCCCCCCCCTCCCGGCCTCCGCGACACCAGCGGAGCGCCGAACCTCGGAGGACCCCACCTCCGACGATTCATGGATGAGCGCCGTGACCCTGAGGGTCACCCCCCCCCCCCCCCAGTCTCCACCTTTCCGCTCCAGCTCTCTTTTAGTTTCCCTGTGCCACTTTACAAATTATTTAGCCATGAGCAACTGATGAACAATGAGCAATAAGCACCTTATACCTACAATGTCACCTAATTTTGAAAGCTGGAATCAGTTAGATAACTAGTGGGTGTCCGGAAAAAAACATACTCTGGATTTTAGCTCGTGCTTAAATATGCACGTGCCAATTTTTTTAAACTTTTCAGGATTATAGCTTGGAATGTGGCAAAACCGATGAACACAGAAACAAGTCCTTTGAGATGTTTTTTTAATATTGAAAAGGCGTTTTGTGTGGAAGCCTACATTTCAGGGTGTGTTCCAGGGTGTCCGAAAAAAAGATACTGTGATTTTCCGTAATAATTTAGGTTATAAACACACAATATTACAAATTCGAGTATCGTTATATTCACCTGTTCATGGCAAAACAGATAATGCATGACATTTCTGTCAGTCACAGCTTACAGTGCAGCCTCCTACAGAAGATGCTCGATGTGCGCCCCCTTCCGGCGGATCAGCTGAGGCAGTCGCACAGTCTGCAGATGGTTGACATCGCTGAGGGCATGCGGCCGACTTCTGCGATGATGGCGCTTCAGGTCTTCTGTTGTTCTATTATTTTCTTTGTAAAACACGGTCCTTGACCTTTGTAAACACGGTGTCCCCACAGAAAGAAATCCAATGGACTGAGGTCCGGGGAATAGGGTGCCCACGCCACCTCCGCCTTGAGGCTGACTGAGGCAGTGTATGTGCAAATGTCGTGGCTTATCTGTTTTGCCATGAACTGCTGAATATAACGATAGCTGAATTTTTAATATTGTTTGTTTATAACCGAAATTATTACGGAAAATCGCAGTATCTTTTTTCCGGACACCCTGGAACACACCCTGGAATGTAGGCTTCCACACAAAACGCCTTTGCAATATCAAAAAACATCTCTAATGATTTATTTCTGTGTTCATCGGTTTTGCCACGTTCCCAGCTATAATTATGAAGTTTAAAAAAAATTGGCACGTGCATATTGAAGCACGAGCTAAAATCCAGAGTATGTTTTTTCCGGACACCCTGTACAAAAGGACAATGATACCTGTTAAAAAGGGAACTAAAAATGACAATGATACTTGTTAAAAAGGAACTGAAAAGGATAATGATACCTGTTAAAAAACAATGGAATGTTAATATTCTCTCTCAAATGGATAACATCTTCATATACTGCAGGCTGAAACTTAGTGGTCAATACAAATTCACATTTTGAAAGGAACAGCATTCAACAATGCAGGTGGCCATAGGATGGCCTCTCATCCCTCTTATTGATATGAAATTCAATATTTGCATGGCAGAGCATGAAATAAAATGTATAGGTGTATACTCATTGTTCAAACGCAGAACACTGCACTGATTAATTCATGGGCTCAATATTTTGAGATTCTGTTAACAACAGCGCATGTGAGTGCAGTGATAGTTTGCCGAAAACACATATGGTAAGGAAAGGTGTAATATCCAGTCAGGTGAGACCACCTGAACACCAATAGTATTAGTCTGGTATTTTGGCATGCAGTTAAGGTATAGTACTTTCAAAGTCAAATAAAAATAATTGAACACAAGCAGTTTTGAACCTTTTTGCGTGCAGTCATCTGAGCATGACACTTATCAGGACACTAATGTTCAGATAAAATATTGTATACATGCTCAGACTTTGGGTTGATAAATATTTGCCAATGGCGGGCACCCTCAGGAATTCTTGTGCACCCTCTGGGAAGTGGGAATTCATCCTGGCTCAAACTAGAGGCCTGGGTTTATCTATTGTTGGTCAAGTAATTTTCAGATTACTTACAGATGATCAATATAAAAAGAAATACTAACAACAGAACAAAGTGCTATCATCACTTTCCTCATTATGATTATATGTTACATGATGGGGTAAAAGTCCAATCTTTGGACAAAGGTCACGGATTTGCAGGGAACAGGTCAAAGGTCACGGATCATGTGGCCTACAACTTAAAATTTTCAGAATATGTGTCAAATTGTTCACAAGTGGGGTACTAAATGTTTCATCGCAATCGGTTGATATTTACCGCGAGTTATTCCCGAAAAACCAAGGGGTGGCATTAACCCCCTTGTACTGGCGAGGGTTAAAGGCTGGAAGGTAATGAAGACAATTGCAATGATCATAAACACAGAAAATTTATTGTGTGAGTAATTTGTTTCTGTTTCATTGCTCCCCTCGATACCAGACGCCATGGATATACTGTCTATACCTGCTGTCTATACTGTTTAGTGACACCGCAACACCTTGTTTGGCGTAGCCCTCTAATGGTTTTCCAGACTCACGATCTCGACTCGACATAAACAGTACTATTTGCTCTGCTCCGTTGCGTAGGTGCCGGTTCAGTGGACCAGTGCGACATTTTTCTGCTGCGGCGGATTCCCATGACGATCCGTGACGACCGGGACGACCTCGTCCAGCCGCCACTCATTGGGCAACACGCCGCCATCGGCGGCCCTGTGATTCGGAATTACCCGGCACCGGTGTTGGCAGCTGACAGATGGGCTGCACGGGTGACGGAGCGTCCCGGCCGCCCCGTGACGAGTACCAACCTACACACAGAGACGCCGTCGCGGAGCGGGCCGGCCGCCCCGTGACGAGTACCGACCTACACACAGAGACGCCGTGGCGGAGCGTCCCGGCCGCCCCGTGACGAGTACCGACCTACACACAGAGACGCCGTGACGGAGCGGGCCGGCCGCCCCGTGACGAGTACCGACCTACACACAGAGACGCCGTGACGGAGCGGCCCGGCTCACACAGAGGACCGAGCGTCCCGGCCGCCCCGTGACGAGTACCGACCTACACACAGAGACGCCGTGACGGAGCGGGCCGGCTCACACTGAGGACCGAGCGTCCCGGCCGCCCCGTGACGAGTACCGACCTACACACAGAGACGCCGTGACGGAGCGTCCCGGCCGCCCCGTGACGAATACCGACCTACACACAGAGACGCCGTGACGGAGTGGCCCGGCTCACACTGAGGACCGAGCGTCCCGGCCGCCCCGTGACGAGTACCGACCTACACACAGAGACGCCGTGACGGAGCGTCCCGGCCGCCCCGTGACGAATACCGACCTACACACAGAGACGCTGTGACGGAGCGTCCCGGCCGCCCCGTGACGAATACCGACCTACACACAGAGACGCCGTGACGGAGCGTCCCGGCCGCCCCGTGACGAGTACCGACCTACACACAGAGACGCCGTGACGGAGCGTCCCGGCCGCCCCGTGACGAGTACCGACCTACACACAGAGACGCCGTGACGGAGCGTCCCGGCCGCCCCGTGACGAGTACCGACCTACACACAGAGACGCCGTGACGGAGCGTCCCGGCCGCCCCGTGACGAATACCGACCTACACACAGAGACGCCGTGACGGAGCGTCCCGGCCGCCCCGTGACGAGTACCGACCTACACACAGAGACGCCGTGACGGAGCGTCCCGGCCGCCCCGTGACGAATACCGACCTACACACAGAGACGCCGTGACGGAGCGTCCCGGCCGCCCCGTGACGAGTACCGACCTACACACAGAGACGCCGTGACCGAGCGTCCCGGCCGCCCGTGACGAATACCGACCTACACACAGAGACGCCGTGACGGAGCGTCCCGGCCGCCCCGTGACGAATACCGACCTACACACAGAGACGCCGTGACGGAGCGTCCCGGCCGCCTCGTGACGAGTACCGACCTGCACACAGAGACGCCGTGACGGAGCGTCCCGGCCGCCCCGTGACGAGTACCGACCTACACACAGAGACGCCGTGACTGAGTGGCCCGGCCGCCCCGTGACGAGTACCGACCTACACACAGAGACGCCGTGACGGAGCGTCCCGGCCGCCCCGTGACGAGTACCGACCTACACACAGAGACGCCGTGACGGAGCGGCCCGGCTCACTGAGGACGGAGCGTCCCGGCCGCCCCGTGACGAGTACCGACCTACACACAGAGACGCCGTGACTGAGTGGCCCGGCCGCCCCGTGACGAGTACCGACCTACACACAGAGACGCCGTGACGGAGCGTCCCGGCCGCCCCGTGACGAGTACCGACCTACACACAGAGACGCCGTGACGGAGCGGCCCGGCTCACTGAGGACGGAGCGTCCCGGCCGCCCCGTGACGAGTACCGACCTACACACAGAGACGCCGTGACTGAGTGGTCCGGCCGCCCCGTGACGAGTACCGACCTACACACAGAGACGCCGTGACGGAGCGTCCCGGCCGCCCCGTGACGAGTACCGACCTACACACAGAGACGCCGTGACGGAGCGGCCCGGCTCACTGAGGACGGAGCGTCCCGGCCGCCCCGTGACGAGTACCGACCTACACACAGAGACGCCGTGACGGAGCGGCCCGGCTCACTGAGGACGGAGCGTCCCGGCCGCCCCGTGACGAGTACCGACCTACACACAGAGACGCCGTGACGGAGCGGCCCGGCTCACACTGAGGACCGAGCGTCCCGGCCGCCCCGTGACGAGTACCGACCTACACACAGAGACGCCGTGACGGAGCGTCCCGGCCGCCCCGTGACGAATACCGACCTACACACAGAGACGCCGTGACGGAGCGTCCCGGCCGCCCCGTGACGAGTACCGACCTACACACAGAGACGCCGTGACTGAGTGGGCCGGCCGCCCCGTGACGGGTACCGACCTACACACAGAGACGCCGTGACGGAGCGTCCCGGCAGCCCCGTGACGAGTACCGACCTGCACACAGAGACGCCGTGACGGAGCGGGCAGGCCGACCACAGCCGGCGGGACTCTCACACTGCAGAACCCCATCCCGGTCTCTGTCCAAGTCCGGGTATGTCTCGGCGCTACAGACGCAACATCAGACCACACGGCTCCGGGACGTCCAGGGATCAGTTCGGGTGACCGGACGGGACCAGCTCTGGAGGTAACTGTATCTCCGACACTGCGTGAGGCACTGGGTGTGGTGGTGGGACGCGGGGACGGGGAGGGAGGGTGACCGGACGGGACCAGCTCTGGAGGTAACTGTATCTCCGACACTGCGTGAGGCACTGGGTGGTGTGGTGGGACGCCGGGACGGGGAGGGAGGGTGACCGGACGGGACCAGCTCTGGAGGTAACTGTATCTCCGACAGAGGCACAGGATGATGTGGTGGGGGGACGCCGGGACGGGGAGGGAGGGTGACGAGACGGGACTTGCTCTGGAGATAATTGTATCTCATTCTCGAACTTTGCTAACAAGCTTTTCACTTCATGTACCAGCTCGATCGACCCGCACTCACAAGCTGTTACCCGATATCTGCCCCCGCGTTAACACCGTGAAGGGCAGTCTACTCTGCAGGATACTCTACATCGGCTTCAGACCGTGCGAACGCTCCTTTTTCGAGATATTTTCTAAACCATCGAAACATTAGTCTAATTGCGAGACGTTTTTTAACAGTGTAAGTTTGAGATTTTAGGCCATTTTTTGTCAATATTGTCTCTTAACAAAAAGTTGAAATTTACACCACTTCTCATTGACCCGTAATGTTTAAAATCGGGCCCAAGAAACCGCTTCTACACAAAGCCTTACGGTTTCTTGGGCCCGATTTTTAACATTACGAGTCAATGAGAGGTGGTGTAAATTTCAACTTTTTGTTAAGAGACAATATTGACAACAAAATGGCCCAAAGGCTCAAACTTAAACTGTTAAAAATTGCAACGGAATTGGACGGTTGGTTTATAAAATATCGCGAAAAGGGAGCGTTCGCACGGTTGGAAGCCGATAGAGGCTAGTCAACTCTCTTTTAAACAGCGTCCCAGAGGTAGATTTTCTTGTGGATCATTTTAACACTTTTAGAAAACATGTCACCACTTATATAGCCTCTCTTTAACGCAACTCGTCTTTCACGGTCGCTGTTCATATCTTTCATCATTTATCAGTTCACTTTGTATTGCTTACACTATTTATATTTTACTAACGTTTCGATGTACTTTATAGAGTGATGGTGTTATCGGTTTTACATGTATAAATGCTGTGACTTCACCTGTCAGTGGGGGCGACCCTGTTTGTGATCTGTTTAATAAAATAAAAATAAAAACAGCTGGCAGCTGGTATCCATTGTAATCCATTTGCTAGCATTACAGCTGGCAGCTGGTATCCATTGTAGCCATCCAAGGCGTATGACGGGCTACGAAACCGACGACCGGGTACAGACCGACCTAACGGCCACCACCAAGTAAATTTTCCGTATTTGTTTCCGATATACCCATAGCCCCGATATTTATAGATATTTCTTCTCATACATTAGTTGCCTAATAACCAGGAGCAGGAAAACTCAACATATTTCCCTCTCAGATTAACACACTTATTGTAGCGGTCCTTCAGCTTTCCTAAGCTCTGAAAAAAGAACTAGAAATGTTGTCCCTCCATTCTCCAACCAGGCCTGTGTAGCAGCGATCACTTCCGAATCGGAGTGACATTTCGTTCCCATGAGATGTTTCTTCAGTTGTGGAAAGAGATGATAGTCGGAGGGGGCCAAGTCTGGAGAGTAAGGCGGGTGGTCTACCAATTCGAAGCCAAAGTGGCGTATTTTCCGTAGAGTTGCATGTGCTGTGTGTGCTGGTGCACTGTCCTGCAGAAACAGGACACCACGGGTCAGCTTTCCACGGCGCTTCAGCTTCAAAGCTTCACGCAATATTATTCACGCAGTATATTGCATACCATTATGTTTTTTTTTGCATATTTTCTCCTAAATAGTTGTACTACCTCACCTGTAAAGGTAACGGCTCTAAGCTTTCACGATACCCTTAAAGCCAGGAACTTTTCAGCACCCCTCGTATATAAGCAGTAAATTCCTCATTAATTAATTGATAGCCAATTGGTCTTCAATAAATTAATTTGAGGAGTTCACTGTTTGGTTGATGTGTTGTTATGTTGTGATGTTACCTGGTGAGATCGGGAGTGCGGCAGTGATTGTAGCCGCTGCCGTGGGTCGGCGAACACCGCCTCAGGGCCACCACAGAGGTCGGAGGAGGTCAGCGCCGTCGGCAGAGAGGCGCAGTGGCCGGCCGCCGCCAGCTCGGACGGACGGTACAATGTGGCGTATGGACACAGCTCTGTCGGATAGGGGGAGGGGGGGGGGGGGGAGGTAGTTGTACTACCTCACCGGTAAAGGTAACGGCTCTAAGCTTTCACGATACCCTTAAAGCCAGGAACTTTTCAGCACCCCTCGTATATAAGCAGTAAATTCCTCATTAATTAATTGATAGCCAATTGGTCTTCAATAAATTAATTTGAGGAGTTCACTGTTTGGTTGATGTGTTGTTATGTTGTGATGTTACCTGGTGAGATCGGGAGTGCGGCAGTGATTGTAGCCGCTGCCGTGGGTCGGCGAACACCGCCTCAGGGCCACCACAGAGGTCGGAGGAGGTCAGCGCCGTCGGCAGAGAGGCGCAGTGGCCGGCCGCCGCCAGCTCGGACGGACGGTACAATGTGGCGTATTGTCACAGCTCTGTCGGATAGGGGGAGGGGGGGGGGGGGAATGTCAGAGATGTCTCCTATGCTGCTGAGCCGCCATGGCAGCATAGCAGCCAAACCTCGATGTACCACGCACATGGCTTGATTTGTGGACAGTTTCCTCGTCACTGACGCTATTCACTATTCGGGTATGCATGTACAGTCAGTCTCATAATGATCTTCCCTAATCCCTTACCATGCTTCTAAAACTCATCTAATTTCACTTCTGTGTACATGAAGGACTGATTTAAGGGAACATGTGGTGCCTACCTAGGTAGGTACCACATGTTCCCTTAAATCAGTCCTTCATGTATACAGAAGTAAAATTAGATGAGTTTTAGAAACATGGTAATGGAAGATCATTATGAGAACGACTGTACTATTTGTTCCAAAATAAGCGTCCCGCTGGGTTAGACGACAGTCTGTAGTGAATATCTGCATTCTCACCATTCCCAGTCGGTCTGGGAGGTAGGCTGCCCGATACACTCTAGTGCTCGGCGGGACAGCCTATACAGCTTGGCTACACTGACGCTGCCTGTATAGGCTGTTCCGCGCAGCATTGTTGTGCACCATACAGCCTAACCTTTCAGGCGGTTCAAAACGGCCGGTATTCACTACAAATTAACTGCTGTGTCGGCCAACCCAGCGGGACGCTTATTTTGGAACCGATAGTACATACGTCGGGATGTGGCGCACGTTTCCCAGGCCACAGCGTTCGGCTGTGGGAGGCGGCGGCGCATGGATCGCAGATGACCCAAACGCCCAGGTGCCCGTGTGCTGCTTCAATATGCATTATAATCGTCGGCTGTCGCCATTCTCGGGCCGACCGAGCGCAGCGTGACCTTGTGTGCGCTGTCCCGCATGACCCCCGACCCGCGGGCCACGTAGCCGGCGCGCGCACATTCACTTTTTATGGCTCACTGGCGTGTGTCGCCGGCGGGCGGAGATGATAGTTCAGCCGGCCGGTCCGCCCGGACAGCCGAGGCCGGGGCCGTGGATGATTAGGCAGGAGCAGACGACCAGACAGACGGGGGGCGGCACAGGGCACAGGATACGACAACAGCTCCCGGAGGAGAGCGGCAGGGGGCTGCGCCTGCGGTATAAACGGAGCCGGGGGGGGGGGGGGCGGCCGCGGCACAGGATACGACAACAGCTCCCGGAGGAGAGCGGCAGGGGGCTGCGCCTGCGGTACAGACGGAGCCGGGGGAGGGGGGCGGCCGCGGCACAGGATACGACAACAGCTCCCGGAGGAGAGCGGCAGGGGGCTGCGCCTGCGGTACAAACGCAGCCGGGGGAGGGGGGCGGCTGCGGCACAGGATACGACAACAGCTCCCGGAGGAGAGCGGCAGGGGGCTGCGGCTGCGGTACAGACGGAGCCGGGGGAGGGGGGCGGCCGCGGCACAGGATAGGACAACAGCTCCCGGAGGAGAGCGGCAGGGGGCTGCGGCTGCGGTACAGACGGAGCCGGGGGGGGGGGGGGGGCGGCGGCCGCGGCACAGGATAGGACAACAGCTCCCGGAGGAGAGCGGCAGGGGGCTGCGGCTGCGGTACAGACGCAGCCGGGGGAGGGGGGGGGGGGGCACAGGATAGGACAACAGCTCCCGGAGGAGAGCGGCAGGGGGCTGCGGCTGCGGTACAGACGGAGCCGGGGGAGGGGGGGGGGGGCGCGGCACAGGATAGGACAACAGCTCCCGGAGGAGAGCGGCAGGGGGCTGCGCCTGCGGTACAAACGGAGCCGGGGGAGGGGGGGGGGCGGCACAGGATAGGACAACAGCTCCCGGAGGAGAGCGGCAGGGGGCTGCGGCTGCGGTACAGACGGAGCTGGGGGAGGGGGGGCCGCGGCACAGGATAGGACAACAGCTCCCGGAGGAGAGCGGCAGGGGGCTGCGCCTGCGGTACAAACGGAGCCGGGGGAGGGGGGGCGGCGGCACAGGATAGGACAACAGCTCCCGGAGGAGAGCGGCAGGGGGCTGCGGCTGCGGTACAGACGGAGCCGGGGGAGGGGGGGAGGCGGCCGCGGCACAGGATAGGACAACAGCTCCCGGAGGAGAGCGGCAGGGGGCTGCGCCTGCGGTACAGACGGAGCCGGGGGAGGGGAGGGGGAGGGTCGCAGTTCAGGATGTTGTGCTGTCGCTCTGGATGGAGTCACACCCCGCTGGAGTGACGTCACACCCCGTCACACCCCGCTGCACCACCGTCAGAGACGGAGGAAGTGCAGGTCCAGAGAGCCGATAGCACGGCCCACCGGGCGGTGGCGGCATCCCGCGCAGCACGAGTGGTGCGCCGAGATGGAGGGACACACGATTGCGCATGGATACGAAAGATCACTGGTACGATACATACGCGCAGGTCAAGGTCAAGTGGAGTGGTGCGCCGCCCAGATGGAGGCACACATGATTGGTCTCCGTAATGCGAACAAACTTTTTAATTTGTTCAGTCACGCAAGTTAAAATGTTTATCTTAGAATGGAAGAAAATGTTACAAGGATCCTCAGCAAGCATGAATAATACAATAGTCACATTTAACTATTTTGCAAAGATATTGTTTGAGTCCTTGATCTTGAGCTTTTGGAACTTCTCGTCTTTCAACTAGAAATTGTATACGGATGTTCTACGGATAGTCTACGGATATTCTACGAATATGCTACGGATATTCTACGGATATTCTACGGATATTCTACAGATGGTCTAATTTTACTGATGCTGCTGTCCGAACTGCAGATGCTGCGATTCAGCCTGCGTACAAGCCGTCCCCAATGGCCGCACTTACAAAACACTGGTATCAATCTTGAAAATCCTCATGTGATACGATTTTCATTCCACAACGAACGAATAGGTAACATAAACAAATAACATAATTTAATTTCCTTGGGTAGTGTTTCATGATAACACATGACAATGAGCAGCATTGAAGTGTCGTTTTAAAGCTACTCAACCAATCATTTCAGCTGTAAGAGCATGACATCCTTGGTTTTCTAGGCGTAAGCGGCCCGGAGGAGACCGCATCGGTCAAGGCTTGGCTCCGCTTGGCGCCACCACCGCACCACCGCGCCGCCAGTGGTGTAACTCCTAGTCCTGTTTCCCGCTTGCAGCGCCTCCAATAACATTTGTGAGCGGTTTCGTCACTGTTCAATCTTCCCGCCTCCCTCCGGCGTCTGCCGACCTACACAAGATGGAAATGTGCCTTGTCCTAGTGTGCCTCCCAGAAGTGGCGGAGGAAGGTAATTGCGATTGGGGAGGGGAAAAGCCAAAGCCCCCCCCCCCAACAAGAACAACAAAAAAATATCGAAATGGTATCTCTTCCGATTTAGGCCACTGTATTTTGCAGGGACTCTAAATGGTCGCAAAAAAAACGTCGGACAGGCCCATATCTCAAGCCTTCCGAGCGCCCCCTCAGGCCTAGCGAGGGCCCCCTCAGGCCGACTGAGGGCATTCTGTCGGTCTTAGAAGGTCCCTCAGACAGGCTGGGGAACCTCTGGGCCCGAGGTCAGCTTCTTGGAGGGCCCCTTTGACAAATTCATGGGGGCAAAATCATATGCTTGCCCCCCCCCCAAAAAAAAAAGTTTAATGGGGAGGGCAGCTGCCCCCCCCCCCCCCTCTTCACCGCCCCTGCCTCCCAGCGGGATAACTTTACCTCACAATGGCAGCGTAAATCTAGAAAGATTGCCTTCGCAGGACCATATGCAAAATCATATGCTTGCCCCCCCAAACAAAAAAAACTTGTTTAATGGGGAGGGCAGCTGACCCCCCCCCCCCCCCCCTCTTCACCGCCCCTGCCTCCCAGCGGGATAACTTTACCTCACAATGGCAGCGTAAATCTAAAAATATTGCCTTCGCAGGACCATCGTAGATATATCGAGTCGAAAAACATGAAAATATAAGTAGAATATTTTGAATTGTTCTTAATGTTTAATTTGTCATTTTCGCCTCATCAAATGTTATATTTGACACCTGTCATTTACTTCTTTAACCCTCGCCCGGGTAGAGCAAAATCACTACGTGTTCTGGAAGGGTTGGTACGACCCACCCCCCCCCCGTTAGCGTTTCGCCCCTAATTGGACTAGAGATTCGATTCAAAGACGAGCGTGTTGCTTGTGACGAGAGGAAGCCGCTGATATCCCATTTTAAGGTCTTGGATCATTAAGTGACCTCTGAGGTCATGTAAATGACCCAAAAGTCATCAAAATTGTAAATGCGTATAAATTTAATTTTATCGAGATAGAATCGTGAATGAGCATA
>JAXIVJ010000201.1:337500-344131 GCA_036785665.1 Chirona hameri | reverse complement strand
ATTACTACACACTGTTCGTTGAGGTTTTGTGTTTTTGTGGTTTTCTTTTCTCTGGCCTTTAGCGTTGAGAATTTAGTGGTGGCGTATTAATTTTTTGGCATGAAAATTCATGAAAAATATATAATTCTATGGGAAAAATAGGTAACTGCTGCTGTCGTTGGAACAAAACAAGTTTATTTTCTTTCAAATATTGCTTATTTTACCGGAAATATGCCATAAGTGAGGTGTTTTTATTAGCATAAAAGAGATGACTGGCTCGGCCTCAGCCGGTCCTGCAGAAAATACGCGGTGGCATCACCGTGCACTTTTGAATGTCCTTACGTGCAATAGAGGTCAAAATGTGGCTACCGTGGGACTTCTACCACCTTTATAAGTACGTTTTACTATGTAACTCAATTATTCTGGGAAAAACCGTATAATCCCTTCAATTATTCATTAGTTGCGTGGTACGGCATGTGCGATGGACGTACTTTGCTCATTACGCTTCTTCCTTTGCTTGATCCGCATGGCGACTGTTGCATACCATTCATATCCTGTGAAAGGAGCACACCCAAGCAGAACTTATTTATACTGTGACCGCCGCCGCCGTCGCAGCCAGTCATGCCCAACTATTCGGCCGTGCCGTGGTCTGCTCATCATGGTCGCGCCTGGTGGCCGATCGCGGCGCCATCACGCCGTGTGCTGCCGCGGCGTCCAATCACCTGCCAGCCGCAGACTGTTGCCGCCGGCTTTCTGCGTCACATCCGGAGCCGGCGCTAATCATTCCAGCCGCGACACGTGAGCCGAACCAGCGCCCCAGGCCGCCGCCGCGCCACCCCCGTCGCCCGCACTGCGCCAGTCTCTCTTCTTTCCGGATAGCTGTGCTCAGTAGGCCGGGTCATTCGATACGTTTAAGCGAGCATGCACAGAGTAATAGTTAAATTATTATGCGTTATATCATTACAAACTTACATTAATTTTTGACTTCTTAAAAGCAAATTTGGAGGTGCCAACCAGCCTCTTTGGGGGGGGGGGGGCACTTTTGCGATTTTTTTTTGTCAATATGCCGGCCGCAGACATTTAGGCATTCATTATTTATTTATTTTTTTAATTGAAAATATCATTTCGAATTCTCCGTATGCTGTTTGACAACCGTAGTGATTGTCATGGACTTATCATGGACAATAAAGCTGTTTCTCTGGATTTCCTGTAAGGATTTTAACCCTCGCCCTACGGGAGCTTTTTCACCTTCGCCCTACGGGGGGCGCCTGACAGGCCCCCTATTAACCTCCAAACTAATAAACTTAGAGTAATACGGTAAGAACCAGCATGTTGCCTGTATTGAGCGAAATCTAACGGTATGCGATTTTTAGGTTTCAGGTCAACGGGTGACCTTCCAGGTCAAGTGAATGACCTCGGATTTACCACGTCCAGAACAGCGATTTTGCTCTTCAGAAAACCTCAAAATTATAAATTGATAAATGTAAATAAAAAGGCATGTTCCTAGACCAGTTTGGGCTCAGAAATACAACATAGGTAATTATTTGTTCTTATCTTGTGCAAACATGTCAAAGAAAGTTATTTAAAAAAATGACGTCATCAGTTCTTACACTTAGGAAGCCATCACTCAGTAAAAAAATGAAGATATTGCTTTGAAATTTGGTATGGGTATTGCCCATACTCAGTTCTCTCACATATATTCCGTTTTTTTTTTAAATCTTTGAAAATTTTATTTTGTGGGGATTTTTCCCTATTTTTTATTTTTTTTGATTTTAGGGGTCAAAAACCCAAAATTTTGAAAATCAAAAATTTCCATTTTAAAGAGAATGCCAGTTTGCATATTTGGTGAATTGCGTTTGCAATTTTCTTTAAAACTCTGTTTTCTACGATTTGTCCAATATTTCTCATTTTGTTTACCAACATGACGTCATCAAAACATTATTATCTCCCAAACTACTTGACCAATTTCTTTTTTTTACAGCCTACGGATAATTGTTGTAAACTCTGCTACCAAAAATTGCAGCAAGGTGCCCCCCAGGTGTCACAAGTTATTCAAGAAAAACCTCAGGGGGGGGGGGGGGCTGTCAGCCCCCCCCCCCCCGTAGGGCTAGGGTTAAGGCAGCCGCTCACAGCGTCATCTATTGAGCGGACTTACAATTTATGCACTAGGTGCAGTTTCCCGGCTGCGGAGGTCTGCAGAGGAGCTCCACCCGCACTGAAATCAGTGGCGGCGGATAAGAGGGGGGCAGGGGGAAGCTGCCCCCCCCCCCCCCCCACTCAAGAAGTTTGGGGGGCAAACATATGATCCCCCATCAATTTGTAAATTGGTAAATTTGTTGACAATTTTTCAAGAAGTTGTTCGATTCTTTTTACCGAAAAATGGACACCGAGTGCCCCGAGGTGCCCCCAGCCAGCCTGAGGGACCTTCTAAGGCCGACAGAAGGCCCTCAGTCGGCCTAAGGGGATCCTCGGAAGGCCTGAAACTTCAACATGAGCTGTCCGACGTTTTTTGCGACCATTTAGAGGCCCTGCAAAATATAGTGACCTAGATCCGAGGAGATACCATTTCACGCCATTTTTTTGGGGGGAAGCCTTTGGCCGTGGGGAGGGGCCCTTTGGCCGAGGGTCCCCCTGGGTTTCTTCGCCCCCTCCCCAATCCGAAAATACCTTCCGCCGCCACTGACTGAAATGGAACACCAGATGATTAAGTCCATGGAAAATGGATTTAAAGTGGGTGGGGAGGAGTGCGTGCCAAACAAATTTGACTGCATGACCTTGATCCACCCCTCGAGACAGGACAGGTACCTGTGCTATCTCCAGACGCGAAGGCCGGTGCCTGTCCTGTCTCCAGACGTGAGGCCCGGTGCCTGTCCTGTCCCCAGACGTGAGGCCCGATACCTGTCCTATCTCTAGATGTGGGGTCCGGTACCTTCCCTGCCTCTAGTCGTGAGGCCCGGTACCTGTCCTGTCTCCAGACGTGAGGTCCGGTACCTGCCCTGCCCTCGTGCCCGGTGCCTGTCCTGCCTCCAGACGTGTGGCCCGGTCCCTGTCCTGTCTCCAGCCGTTAGGCCCGGTACCTGTCCTATCTCCAGATGTGAGGCCCGGTACCTGTCCTGTCTCCAGACGTGAGGCCATGTGGCTGTCCTGTCTCCAGACGTGAGGCCCGTTGCCTACCCTGTCTCCAGATGTGAGGCCCGGTGCCTGTCCTGTCTCCAGACGTGAGGCCCGATACCTGTCCTACCTCCAGACGAGAGGTCCGGTACCTGCCTTGCCTCCAGGCCTGGTCGCTGTCCTGCCTCTAGTCGTGAGGCCCGGTACCTGTCCTGTCTCCAGACGTGAGGTCCGGTACCTGCCCTGCCTACGTGCCCGGTGCCTGTCCTGTCTCCAGATGTGAGGCCAGGTACCTGCCCTGTCTCCAGCCGTTAGGCCCGGTACCTGTCCTGTCTCCAGATGTGAGGTCCGGTACCTGTCCTGTCTCCAGACGTGAGGCCCGGTGGCTGTCCTGTCTCCAGACGTGAGGCCCGTTGCCTGCCCTGTCTCCAGACGTGAGGCCCGGTACCTGTCCTGTCTCTTGACGTGAGGCCTTTCCTGTCTCCAGACGTGAGTCTCGGCATCTGTCCTTCCTCCAGACGTGAGGCACAGTACCTGTCCTGCCTCCAGACGTGAGGTCCGGTACCTGCCCTGCTCCAGACCCGGTAGCTGTCTTGTCTCCAGACGTAAGGCCCGGTAGCTGTCCTGTCGCCAGGCGTGAGGCCCGGTACCTGTCCTGTCTCCAGACGTGAGGCCCGGTACATGTCCTGTCTCCAGACGTGATGGTCGGTACCTGTCTTGCCTCCAGACGTGAGGTCCGGTACCTGTCCTATCTCCCGGCCCGGTACCTGTCCTGTCTCCAGATCCAGTTCCCACTGACCAAGGGCGCCGCTACCCTCTGAAAGTTGGGGGGGGGGGGGCGGAGGCATTCTGAAGTCGATTCTTTCCATGCAACGCCCATAGGCGTAATGTTAAAATCTGAAAATGTTGTGGGGGGGGGGGGGGGCGGCTGCCCCCCTGTCTGCCGGCTCCTGCGTCCTTGCCACTGAGTTAACCTGTTGGTATTGCATTTCATCGCGTGTGGAGCCCATCTGCAGGCCTCCGCAGCCGGAAAAACTGCACCTAGTACATACACTGCAATTCCGCTCAATAGATGGCGCTGCGAGCGTGTGCATTAAAATCCTTACGGGAAATGCGGAGAAACAGCTTCAATGTATATGATATGATAACTTTATGAAAATCACTACGGCTGTCAAACAACATACGGAGAATTCGAAAATGATATTTTCAATAAACGTTAAAAAAAATATTAATGCCAAAATGTACGATATTGACGAAAAAATGGCTAAAGTGTCCATAAAAAGATGCAGGTTGGCACCTCCAAATTTGATTTTAAAAATGTCAAAAAATGCATGTAAGCTTGTAATGACATAGCGCACGATAACTTCACTGTTAATCTTAAATATGTTTTGCATGACCCGGCCTAGTGCTCAGATACCTACACTCGATGTGTGGCGAGATTAAAGGAAATAGTTCACCTTCAACATGGGTTTTGAACTGAAATAGCAGTTTTGTAGCCCGTGTTGAGAAATATTTATCTGGAACTTTTATTGGCTGAAAAGACTCTCCAGCCGAAGATATTTGACTTTTTGGCGAAGGAATACGGCGCATATATGATGTACTGTACCGTCTGAAAGTGCCAGCACTGCCATGGGGCATGCGCAGACCAATAATGCACACCAAAACATTAATAATTTACGACCTTCTGTCCTGAATTGGCGCGATGTAGGACCATTTTTGAAAATAAAAAAAAGAAACTGTATTAAAAAATATAATAAAATCGTGTTCTGAAAAATGTCCCGAAGGTGAACTATTTCCTTTAATGATGCAATCTTGTTCAAAGAAGCGTTATTTTTGTATAAATGCAAAATAATGTAAATGCAAATTTGTGATGGGTGGGACATAAGTGGAATATATCTGGGACAAATGTGGGACATAGATAGGACATGGGACATATAGCTCCAAAGTTGGGGCAAGCGAATTGCTCCAAGTTACAACTGCCCGCACACACGCTTCCGAGTCCCCGTTTTTATTTTAAAGTGGGGAGGGGACAAGACATGATTCAAGGGAATAGTTCACCTTTAACATGAGGTTTTGGACTGAGATAGCGGATTTGAAGAGCAGATCGAAAAATGGGTTGTGTGAAGAAGAAAAATTAGCTCCCTACGTTGTGTAATTTCGGCACAGGACTAGTGGGCTCCCTTTATAAGAAAAAGTTGCATTTCCCCGAAACCTGTTTCGGTTCCTCGCAACGGTTGTTCACGATACAAGCAGCCTTCGTATATATGCCTGAAGTCCGTCGTTATTGTGTGCAATAGTTTCCATATCCAAGCTACCATATGCATACTTCTCATACTTGTCACTCACTTGACGTCATACTTGGCATGAAGTTTGTTATGGCCATGAAGGAGAAAAGAGAAACATGCCCATTTTTCGACGGATATCCATCTATCGTCCAAGCAAATGCCATATTCGTTTTTTCAGCTCGAAATACCCCGTATAGACACATTTCAAGACAACTTTCAAGGTGACGTCTAAAGTCAATAGATTCCCCTTAACGTCTGAAGTCAACAGATTTATAATATAATCTGCTTTAAGTTGGGCTTGTTACATGTTCTCACTCTTTCGGCCGGAGTGGTGGTCATTTCTGGTGTATGTATGTAATACGCACACGAGCTGCATTGGCCGGCCGGCGTCAGTGCCAGCTGTGTTGCACCATACCGGAGGCCGCTGTATGGCAGCTGCACTGGACTGGGCCTGACGCCGCCGGCTTATTGGATTGGCCTCCGGCGGTCCGGCCAGCGGCCAGCGGTCCGGTACTGTTGCCATACAGCCCGCGGTGCACCCTGCTGAAATGCGACGCCTCAAATAACACTGCACATAGCCACAAAGTGTTCATTTCTAGCGGCCTCAGAGATATCAGTCGGGCGTGTTTAGCCTGTCACCGTATGAGTTAATCAGCGACAGGTCTATGTACTCTTATTCTGAAAAAAAGGATATCGTTTGATGTAGTCACAACTAGAGGTGCAGCCAATCCTGGTCATAGGATTCAGTACAGTATTACATACACATACATGCATTTAGTTTCCACCGATAATCTCACTCAGTTCCGACCTATTTGAAGGGAACGGAGCAAGCCTGCAGCACGGTTGGGTTAGACTGTCCCGCAGTACACTTGTGTGTTGCGGTACAGTCTATCTTAAATCTGAAATTCCGTTCCATGCCGATAGGAAAGCAGCAACATATACCAGAATATCAAATCACTCCGATATGAATGACAAGTGTGCCATGATTCTGCTGACATGGCGATTAGATTCTTAGTGCATACATATGGATGTAAAAGTGTTTTCGTGCATTAACCAAATAGTTTCGTAGTTTTGTATGGCTGGAGGTAATGCGTGCATATTTTCTTGATGGATATCTTTAGATACTCCCATGCCTGCTTATATTTTTATGCAAAAAAATGCAAAGAAGCAGTGATGCAAAGAAGCAGTGCGTTGAAATTTTCACTTTTGAACTATCAATCGTCTACAAGGGGTGTTGCCATTTTATTTACATACGA
>JAXIVJ010000201.1:282500-332500 GCA_036785665.1 Chirona hameri | reverse complement strand
CCCCTCCTTGGCTACATGCCTGGTGATATGCCAGCATCGATTCGCCACCGCTTCCGACCCACGTGCCGTACGCCATGGACACAGCCAAGCCGCACAGCCCGGCCGCCGGATTGGTCTGCCGGAGCGAGTCTTATAGCGTCCAATAGCGTCACACGCCACAGCATCTTTCTGAATCATTTTGAAGTTTTTAAAGTTTTAGTCGGTGTAGATCACAGCTGACCTATCAATACTATCTTGCCACCAAACCGCAATTTTGTCAACATATTCTTACCAACATATTACAAAATTCTGAGGGACATTTCTAGCCAAAAATCGCATGTAAAAGTTGTGTAGTTAAGGAGTGGATCGTCGAAACTTTTCAAAACATTTTAACAAGTTTTAAAAAGTTGAACACAATAATCCTTCGTGAAAACGGCTAGTATGATATTTTTGACCGTGATCACCGCGTGGAGGCGTAGTCAAAAGATTTTGGGGTCCCGATCCTTCAAGAGAACAGTGGAGAGCGGCTCGAAAAGTGGACATGCGATTCAATAACACAGCGAATCCCGCCGAGTTCCGTGTTTGTTGTCCTCTCACATCTCAAGGAAACGCAGATGTAGCCATTTGTTGGTGTAGGATGACAATTGAGGACCACAAATTCAAGGTGTGCACTTTGCATAGAAATCAGACATTTTTGCTCCCCTTCTAATAGCACTCTTGACTTGATTCGAAACAAGGAATACAATTTTTGAAATGAAAATTCCGATAGGAAGACACTGATAGGTGTCAATGACGAAATACTTCCTCATTCAAAAAAGGATATGGAGAATGATCGGAAACACGAAATTAGTTATCTCTCATTGTGTTCATTTTGCCCCGAAGGGCGATCCGTTTTGCCCCAAGCATGGACATAATGGACAAAAAACATCGCTTTACATTTTTCAACGTCATATCCTTCAATGATCATCGGGCTATGGCTTCTACCAGAGATGGACTACCGAGTTGCGGATTTTCTGGGGTAACTGATCAGCGCTCCGTATAAAATAAACTGTTATGTTGACCGCTTTGCCCCGCTCTCTCCTATGTCAGAGATTGAGCATATTTGTTTACAGTTTTTCTTTCTTTCTTCAAGAAGTGCTCAGTGAATTGGTATTTTCCAAACGAATTACAAAACGTCGCAATTGTTGCTAACGTTTCCGAAGCAAACTGAACATATGAACACGTCGCTTGTTCTCTGTTGCAGAAATCGGGCATGCTCCTCCAAACCCCGTGGCGCGGGATGCTGCTATTATTAGCTCTACTGATCGCCAGCAGTGCAGCCGGCAGACAACAGAAGATAGAAGGTGGCGTCAGCAGACGGGCAGCCGAGTCTGCCCTGCCTCAGTTACTGCTGCGCCAAGCCGACAGTACAGAACAGACCGCAGCACCGTTAGGTCCTCATGAGAGTCCTCCGCCGGTCCGGGCACTCACCCGGAAGAAGCGAGAGGAATCAGAGAGGGTAGTACCCACCAGGAAGCGAAGTTACTGCTGGCGCCATTTGGGTCACCGTCTGCCAGCCTACTCGTTTGGCCTTGGGAAGCGAGCACCCTACTCGTTTGGCCTTGGGAAGCGAGCACCCTACTCGTTTGGGCTCGGAAAGCGAGCACCCTACTCATTCGGTCATGGGAAGCGAGCACCCTACTCATTCGGTCTTGGAAAGAGGCGGCCGTATGGTTTCGGTCTGGGAAAGCGGCGGCCGTACAGTTTCGGTCTGGGAAAGCGGCGGCCGTACGGTTTCGGTCTGGGAAAGCGGCGGCCGTACGGTTTCGGTTTGGGAAAGCGCTCGTGGGGCTCCTGGTTTGACGGTCCGACAACACGGGATGTACTAAAGCGACCCAGCTACAGTTTCGGCCTGGGGAAGCGGAGCGGCCCGGCGAGTCAGTCCTGGAAGAGACAGCCGGACGGTGCCGTCGACAGCTCCGTGCCGCTCCCGGTGCCGGCGCCAGAGGTCGAGGCCGCCGGCGCAGTGACGGTGGTCCCGGCGGGCGGAGAGGACTACCAGAGCCCGCTGGATGGCGACGCTGCCGATTGCTGGGATGAGCTGCAGCTCACAGTTCCGGCTGGTGACACAGAGGAGCAGGCGGATTGGCAGCCGGAAGTGACGGCGTGAGCAGACGAGCAGCGTAAGGATCCAGCCTCTTCCGAACCGACTTGGAAATAATGTTGTCTATCTCCGTCACTATCGAAATAAATCGTCATCGAGCCACTCGGCTCTGGCACACTGGATGGCTCGCATGTTCTCACAGAAGTTTCAATGCATGTAAAACGCTAAGGGCATATCTTATCTTATTTGCTCGGACGTAATATATATTATTGGTTCATGGAATATGTTGCCTTGCAGGCCAACGCGTCGTTTCCTACTATTGAGGACGTTTTCGTAGTTTTAGTGTCTATGTAGCTCAGTTGGTGGAGTTCCGAGTTGGGGATCCATTCATTGCAGCATGCTGGGTTCGGGCCACTCCGGTGCCGCTATTTTGCCGAGATCTGCGATTGTTGAGAACAACGGAAAGTTCATATGACGTCAGGGGTTGCTTAGGCGGTTGATTTTCCGAAACACGCAAGGCGTCCGCGTCTGATATTCATGTAAATTGTATTTGCGCCATATAATTGTAGGCTCCAGTGTTCCTGTTTCAAGTTCTTCATAATGAATAGCTGTCCAGTAAAGATTCTGGACAAATACAAACATGCTGATGAGCTTTTCTTTGTCGTCGTCTCTTCCTCAGAGCTGTGCTAGAGACTCGTCCAAGGTGCGCAGAAGAGCAGTCAAAAATGGGCATGCCGCTTTGCAAACGTCGTTAGGAACGGTTTTTCTGATCAACGTGACACACTTACCCAATTTAGATGAGGACTATTCAAATATATCTTGCATTCGACTATAATTTTGGGTACGTTCGAACACACCCTCACCCGTTCACCACACCACCACCCCAGCACGGCTACTCACTGTGACTGAACCGTCCTTCCCCCGTTCACCACACCACCACCACCCCAGCACGACTACTCACTGTGACTGAACCATCCTTCACCCGTTCACCACACCACCACCCCAGCACGGTTACTCACTGTGACTGAACCGTCCTTCACCCGTTCACCACACCACCTACCACCCCAGCATGGCTACTCACTGTGACTGAACAGTCCTTGCGGGTGACACCGTACATAGAGATCATAAATGCATCATGTATCATGCATAAAATGTATATCATGTAGACGTATCATGTAGATGTAGATGTCATGTAGATCATGTATGTATGATATCTATGACCCCGTGACCCATTCCCCAGTGGGCCCCGCTCCCCGGGCCAGTGCCCAATCAGTTGACCGGTCATTAGCGCACTCAGGCCCGGATACTTCCGGGGTGAAGTCAGTCAGTATTTCACAATGCCTGTTTCCTGTACATTCTGTGAATACATATTTGTCTGTTACGATATTGTGTGGGACTAGCTTTATATATACATGATATGAATCAAACTGTCCTCTAACGTGCGAAGTCCTGTATAAAACAAGGTGCAGAAAAATAGACCAATTCAGCAGATTTGCATTTATTTAAAGTTATTCGCCGAGCATCACGCTCACTGACAGGTGGGGCGTGATGCAGGACAGTAAGACAACCGGTGGCTGCCGTCAGACCATTTTTAATGTTCTTGAAAAGTTGTGCATTGGGAGTTTCAAGGGCGGGGAATTCATTGGTGGTGACCACAAAATTCCCAAAAAAATATTTTCCAAAATACGGCCTTCCGTATTTTCCCAAGTTCACTGTGCAGGCCTAATTTGGACGACCGATAACTCCGAGACTAAAAAAAAAATTGTTTGGATCAGGAAAAGTAGAAGAACAATTTGGCAATCACGGATTTGCAATTTCTTTTTGTCACGTGACCTCGTGACCTACTTTTTGCGCCGTGACCTTGACCTGTTGGAAACTGAATTTAACATTTTCGTCTGATGACGATTTGAGCTTCATTGATGTCTTTTCGTATCACAAAATACACAAAGTTGTGTTCGACCTGTAAAAACTACTTTTGGAGACTTCCACAGCAAGACAATGTTTTGTTTTTCAAATGAACCGTCCTACCATTTTTAATTTCTATGAAAAGTTGTGCACTGGGGCCAGTTTCAAGGGCGGGGAATTCTTTGGTGGTGACCAAAACAAAATCCAAGATAAGGCCTTTCGAAAATGTGCCAAGTTCACTGTGCAGGCCTAATTTTGACGACCAATAACTCCGAGACTAAATAAAGATTTGTATATTTGTTAGTTTGGATCGGGATTAGTCAAAGAACAATTTGGCAATCTCGGATTTTGTATTTTCATTTTTTTCTTCACGTGACCTCGTGACCTACATTTTGTGCTGTGCTGTGACCTTGGCCTGTTGGCAACTGAAATAAAAAAAATCGTCTGATGACGATTTGAGTTCCATCGATGTCCTTTCGTATACAAATATAAAAGTAGGGTTTGACCTGTAAAAATTACTTTTGAACCTTGCAATGCTGACACAAGACGCTGTTTGGGTACGTTACGTTGTATTGGCCTGGCAGGTCATATGGCGACCTGGCGTCGGTGTAACAGGCACCACCTAGAGGGTTCGTCGTCAGGAGTCACTCTGGACTTTGTTTCGAAAGCGTATGTCAAGTAGATGCGAAGTTATCGACGGACAGGTGCCCGAACCAGGGTTTTTAGGGAACCAGGGTTAATACGTATTTTGGTCGGCGTAATTCGGGTCGGTAAAGCTTGCAATAGCCACAAGTTCCGAAGTAACTATTCTCGAAGAACATGCTGCGCTTGAAACGCTCTCCCGTTTGTCGGATCACAGGTCCGAACGATTTAGTGTAACCCCAAATAAGTTAACGGCACAACCAACGCCAACGGCGTCGCCTCTTCGCGCAGCAAAGCAAGCGGAGACCACTTGTCTTAATTCACTAAATGTGTTGCGTACGTCTGTGGGTGTCCTCATTTCTGTAGCCACACGCACAGCACAGACGGCAGCGACGATGACGGTGAAATGTGCACACTCGACAGTTTTAAGCTTATCAGGCGCCCGGAGTACTGTTTCAGCCCGTTCAACTTGACTTTGGTCTCCTCCAGCTCCTCCCGTAACTCCTGGATTTCCTCGTCCTTGGCGGCCACAGTCTCGGCTACAGCCGCCCTCCCCCGAGCCTTAATCAGCTCCTGGAAATCACTCTCGCCGAGACCACTTCATGGCGCAGCGGGCAGGGTATATACATATGAATAAATAGCCTTAATTTTCGTAAAATAGAATAATAAATATAGTATTTCACAATACAAACGTGAATTAATTTTCAAACTTTAAGTTATATCTCCAAATTAATTTGCCCACGAACAAGGTGTATAATGTTTTGTATGTCTCTGTTTTTTATCCGATTTCATTTTATTTTCGGCATTGTCATCACGATTCATTTAGTATTTACTCATACATAAAAATGTAGCCAAGAAACGAAATATGCGCTTAATAACGCTCTGTTCGCTGGTGGCCATAGAGCTGCAACTTATGTTGGAGAGGCGTGCGGCAAATAGACGTTTGACAAAAACACCGCCCAAAGCTTATAGATATATAAGCTTATTGATATAGATATTATGGATCAGTTGAGCGTTTTGGCAGCCAGGACATGACCCGTGCCCTCTCCTCCCCCTTGGGCCTTGGGGACGCCAGTGGTTGCGTGGTGGTGGCATCCACCCCACCACACCCCCTTTAGGCGAGGCCTGTGAAGGACACTTGCACATCTATGATAAAATGTCTAGCATATAGGCAAAGTGGAAACTGTCATGCGGCATTCGCGGTCGCAGAACGGCGCTTTCGGGGAGTGGGTGTGCAGGTGGAATGGCAGGTGGAATGACCCCAACCTATCAGGACTGCCCACGAATGGCGTGGAGTGTTGGATTGAAAAATAAAATATGGGAGAATGCCGGAAACCCAAATGAATGGCAAAAAGGGAATGTTTCATCTTTCTGAAGGTTATCAAACAAACGCTGGTTGTAGTCGAAAATATGAAGCAAGTGCTGCTGAAAACGATGGTGATATTTTTTATCTCGAAAAGTCACTTAACTTTATACAAATTAACCCTATTTGTAACAGGGGGGATTCCGCCCCCCCCCCCCCTCATGTTTTTCGCAGAGTTCTCCAGAACAGCTGGGCGCAGGCCCATGAAATTTTGGGACTTTTCATAGAATTGAATACCGCATTTGGAGTCAAAATTTTGAGTTCTTGACCTGAACAGAGGCGGTTCCAGGGCACAGTTTTGGGTGGGTTCGGAGGCGATATTTGGCGATAATACGGAAATGCGATCTTCACGGTTTCTTCCTAACTGCCTCAAGTATGGAGGAGTTACATCGGTTTACGGTGATTGCAACAAGTGAAAATGGGTTGATGTTAATGAAATCTTATAAAAATTGCATGGCAGAGGCGGTTTCAGGGGCTTGAAAAAGGGGTTTCCAGGAAGTATTAAATGCTTGGCGGGAAGCAAATAGAGCAATGTAAAAGGCATTTATAGTTATCAAGATGTAAAAGATAGCTTCTGCTTCCATTATTTGCATAATTTATTACATATATAGTTTCAGGGGCGTGTTCAGGCACATGGCAAGGGGGGTGACTGGCATGGTGATGACGATATGCCAGCGATAACGGTGCAATAGACGGTTAGCTCATAATGATATATGCACATATAAGGCCAGAAAAGGGAATAAAGTCATTTTTTGCTGAGGCACGCTCAGGAATGGAAGAAAGGGGTCATATTATTGCAAGGAAACTATGAGGCATGAGCGTACAATGACATAACATACTGCAGTTTTCGGATGAAACACGCAGCACAGGCTACTCTACGAACGATTATGAGATAATAGGCGAGTCCAGGTAGGGTAAAAGGGGGTAAGCAATGTTAATTGAAGTTGTAAGTGAAATAGTCACTGTTGACTAGTTAGTATCATAATAGCGGATAATATACTTATCAAAAGGTCTTGCGCCACCCCAGTTTGGATCCTGGATACGCCTATGATGAAGTACAACATGCAAAAAGGAACTATCTACGATCATTAACATATTTATAGTGCTGGGTAGCAACTTGTCTGCGGTTAATATTTTTTCCCAATTTGACCTCCCTTTTTCACTAACCTGGTACCGCCTATGGCAAAAAAAAAATATGATTTTTAACTGTTTTGTCTAATGTCACAATCACATACCATTTCATTTATTAAAAAAAACATAAAAAATGGTTTTATTACGCATTTACTTCACCCCCATATTGAGTGCCCTGCATACGCCTATGATTTTTGAATTTTCAAACGCCACCGTCATATATCAATTTCCAATTCAATCTCTATCGATTCGTATTAGTTGTGTTAAAATCGGTCGATAAACATGAAAGCTATGTTGGATAAAAAATACCACTAAAATTTGTAGTTTTTGCCCCACTGTTGCCCCCCTATCAAAAATGTATATTTTGTTATTATTTAGAAATGTAGATCGTGTTGAGGGGAATCAAACACTGTTTCATTTTTGAAAATCGGACGGGTATATCTCGAGATCTCCGGGGGGCGGAAACCGCCGCCCCCCCCCCCCCCCCCCCCTGTTACAAATAGGGGTAGCCAGGAGCCTGTTACAAATAGGGTTAAGTTTTTAAATTTGGGATGACGATGTCATTATTGAGCTATATACAGCCGCTGATTGACTGACAAAGTGGGATTGGCTGAAAAGGTAGCTGTCAGCCAATCAGCGGCGGCACTAGCCTAGACCCCACTTTGCAAACTATAAATTGAATTGCTTAAAAACGGCAAAGCTTTGGGGAAAATGACCTTAGTATTTTTGACATTTCAATAACGGCCAAAGATAATGGCTATCTCAGTTCAAAACCAATACAAAGGTGAAACATTCCCTTTAAAGGGATTATACGGGTTTTTCCCAGAATAATTGAGTTACATAGTAAAACGTACTTATAAAGGTGGTAGAAGTCCTACGGTAGCCACATTTTTCTGGAAATGACCTCTTCTGCACGTAAGGACATTCCAAAGTGCGCAGTGATGCCACCGCGTATTTTCTGCAGGACCGGCTGAAGCAGAGCCAGTCAACTCTTTTATGCTAATAAAACACCTCAGGTATGGCATATTTCCGGTAAAATAAGCAATATTTTAAAGAAAATAAACTTGTTATGTTCCAACGACAGCAGCAGTTACCTAGTTTTCCCATAAAATTATATATTTTTCATGAATTTTGATGCCAAAAAATGAATACGCCACCACCAAATTCTCAACGCTAAAGGCCAGAGAAAAGAAAACCACAAAAACACAAAACCTCAACGAACAGTGTGTAGTAATACAAAGTCCCGTCAGTTTTGAATTGCATAATAATTTTGTGATCCAGTGTAGGACTTGCAGATAATTCAAAACTCTAAAATTGATCTTAAGATAAAAGTGGTGGACAGCAGTGCCGATCAAGTACTCGTTATCTGATACCAGTCTCGAAAAACGCCCAAGTTTTAACGCTGATAATTTCTGAAATAATGGACTAAATGAGCATTGAGGTCCCTGTAATATGTCTTAAACGTGTTTAAAGCTCATACAACTGCAAAAGAGTGCATTTACTTTCAGGACGGAAACCCGTATAATCCCATTAAGGGCAGTGATAAATGTTCCTATTTGTTTGAAACCACAAGTGTGGGTTCATTCTTTGACAATTATATATTGGACACTGGTGATCATTGTACCGATTGTTCTGCTCTGACGATTTTTCTGCTCATTCTTAGGGGAGCAGTACTCCCAAATGACCAGGAGGATATGACCTAATCGCCCACATTCGATGTAAAGCACTACATTTCAAGTGTTATGCTCTACCTTTTCTTCATCAATTAAGTTTTCAGAGTCGCAGCCGAATACTACCGGATGTATCAGGGAGGGGTAGCCTGAGCTGTCTAATGTTTTCAGTCTTTGCGAATGATATCGACCTGTACGCCGGCGACTCGACTGTTATCCAGTTTGCAGACGACACGCAGCTCTCAGTGTGCGGTCGAAAGAAACAGCTTCCTGAGCTGATACATCAGTTGGAAAGTTCACTTGCGCAACTCATGGACTGGTTCTGTGAAAGTCAATTGAAAGTTAACGCAACGAAAACTCAGCTGCTTGTGCTGGGTACAAAGTCAATGCTAAAAGGCATGCCTGAAATTACGGTAATTATTGGAACATCAACTGTCACTGGAACCAAAAGCAGTTAAAAACTTGGGACTGGTCATTGACGGGCACATGACTTTCGAGCCGCACATCGATCAGTTAGTCGCCATGGTGTATGTACGGGAACATTGCTCGCTCTCATGCACGCCTGCCATGTAGTCCCGCAATGTACACATGGCTGCAGATCGTCGATAGTCTAGTGATGACAATGTCATCGATCCGATATTGCCTGTCTATTCACGGAACATGAGAGGTTACCGTGTGCAGAAACTAGTGAACTTTTGTACCCGCGTGATCACTGGAGTCTGGAAGGAGAAAGCATGAATGTCCATGATGTTGCATACGCATTCGCATTCGCGTTCAAAAACGCATTCGGCGACCCCTCCGATTTCGCTGAAATTCACACCAGACATCCGCTATGATGCCCTCATCACACACATAAAATATATAAACGGCTCACTCGTTGGTTCGGCCACTAGAGGTGAAAACATAAAAATGACTGAAACCGGCGACCCCTACGAAAAGTTGAAAAAGTTGAAAAAGTTGAAAAAGTTGAAAAAGTTGAGAAAAAAATGCAAATGAAAAAATTAAAAAGTAAAAAAAAAACTAGAAACGTTCGCTGAAATTCACACCATGCAACCTCTATGGTGGCCTCATCACACCTCAAATATCTAAGCTGCACAATATCTAAGCTGCACACTCCGCTAAAGTTCGGCCGCTAGAGGTGAAAAACGGAAGCTGACTGAAGCCGGCGACCCCTACGATTTCGCTGAAATTCACACCATGCAACCTCATGGGTACCCTCATCACACACCTACACTATCTAAGCGGCACACTCATTAGTTCGGTCGCTAGAGGTGAAACACGCAAGTTGCCTGAAACCGGCGACCGCTGCGATTTCGCTGAAATTCACACCATACAACCTCTTAGGTCCGCTCATCACACACCTACAATATTTAAGCGGTACAATCAAAGATCTGGGCGATAAAGGTGAACAATAGCCAACGCCTGTTCTGTCAAGGGTCTCTCCTCAGGATTGTGTTCTTCGCGAATACGATTTGGTTGTACAGGTATGAGATTTGTGATTGATTTGTACAGGTACTTGTGGGATTTCCCTCAAAGTTTTACACACATTCCCGGTGTGAATACAAACTTTCGGCCACCATTTAAACGCATTCGGTTTCAGTAACTCGTATGTTTCAGAGGTGACAAGCAATTTCGCTGAAACCGGCGACCCATACGATTTCGCTGAAATTCACAGCAGACATCCGCTATAGTGCGCCCATGACACACCTAAAATATTTAAACGGCACACGGATTAGTTCGGCCGTTTGAGGTGAAAACATATACGTGACTGAAACCGATGACTCCTACGATTTCTTTGAAATTCACACCAGACATATAGTGCCCTCATCACACACCTTAAATATCTAAGTGGCACACTCATTGGTTTGGCCGCTGGAGGTGAAAACATAAAAATGACAGAAACTGGCGACCCCTACGATGTCGCTGAAATTCATACCAGACATTCGCTATAGTGCACTCATTAGACAGCTAAAATATATAAGCGGCTCACTCATTAGTTCGGCCGCTAGAGGTGAAAACCGTAAGTTCACTGAAACCGGCGACCTCTACGATTTCTCTGAAAATTACACCATCCAACCTATTTGGTACCCTCATCACACACCTACACTATCTAAGCGGCACACTCATTAGTTCGGCCGCTAGAGATGAAACACGTAAGTTGACTGAAACCAGCGACCCCTACGATTTCGCTGAAATTCACACCATGCAACAGTCATTTCAGTTTCAGTCATGTTTATATTTTCACCTCTTAGCGGCCGAACCAATGAGTGTGCCGCTTATATATTTTAGGTGTGTGATGAGGGCGCCTTAGCGAATGTCTGATGTGAATTTCAGCGAAATCGGAGGGGTCTCCGAATGCGTTTTTGAATGCGAATGCGAATGAGTATGCAACATCATGCACATAAAGTATGAGAGGATTTCAAGCGTGGCAAAGCGTTTAGGTATTGTTCCGGCAGTCAGCTTAGTTAAGTATCATCAGCTCACTCTGTTAAAATCTTTATTGCGTTTCGGTGAACCAGCCACTCTGAGGAACATGTTTAAATATGTACAGTATGACCATCGAACGAGACAGACCGGCCAACTGCGGTTGCCGAGAACTAAAACGGAGAGTGGGAAGCGAAGGCTCTCATTTGGAGCTGCGAAACTACATAATCGCCTACCATCTGCACTACAGAACACCACGTATGTGAACCGCTTTAAAGGCAATAAGTCACCTTGGAAGTTGTCTTGAAATTTGGCTGTATGGGGTATTTCGAGCTGAAAAAACGAATATGGCATTTCTTTGGACGATAGATGGATATCCGTCGAAAAATGGGCATGTTTTTCTTTTTTCCTTCATGGCCATACAAAAACTTCATGAGAATTATGACGTCATGCATATGGTAGCTTGGATATGGAAACTATTGCACACAATAACGACGGACTTCAGGCTTATATACGCAGGATGCGTGTAACGTAAACAACCGTTGTGAGGGCCCGAAACAAGTTTGGTGCCCCGATCGGGGCACGAAACAGCGTCTTCTAAAAGGGGCCCACTAGTTCTTTGTCGAAATTACTTAGCGTAGCGAGGTAATTATTTCACCACAACCCGTTTTTCGATCTGCTCTACAAATCTGCTATCTCAGTTTAAACCCTCATGTTAAAGGTTGAACTATTTATTCCCTTTAAGGCTGATTTGATGCACCTGCTCCGCTCGGAGGATGGTTAACCCTCGCCCTACGGGAGCTTTTTCACCTTCGCCCTACGGGGGTCCTAAAAAAGACCCTCCTGTTAACTTCCAAACCAAGCAACTTAGAGCAACGAGGTAAGAATCAACATGTTGCCTGTCATGCTTGGAATCTAACAGTCTGCAATTTTAGGTTTCGGGTCAACGAGTGACCTTCCAGGTCAAGTGAATGACCTCGATCGACCACGTCATGATCAGCGATTTTGCTCTGTCAGAAAACCTCAAAATGAGAAATTTATAAATGTAAATAAAAGGCATGTTCCTAGACCAGTTTTGTCTCAGAAATACAGAAAAGGTAATTATTTATTCGTATCTGGTCAAAAAAAGTCAAAAAAGTTATTAAAAAAATGACGTCATGAATTTCTTACACGTAGGGAGCCATTCACTCAGCCAAAAAAAAATGAAATTTGGTTTGAGTAATGTCCATACCCAGTTCTCTCACATATATTCCGTTTTTTTAACATCTTTGGAAATTTTGATTTTGTGGTGATTGTTCCAACAAAAAAAAAAGTTTTTGTTCATTTTGGGGACTAAAAACCCAAAACTTCGAAAATCCGAGATTGCCATTTGAAAGAAAATGACATTTTGTATCTTTGCTTATTTGCGTTTGCAATGTGCTTAAAAACTCTGTTTTCTACAATATTTCAAACATTTATCATTTTTCCACCAACATGACGTCATCAAAACATCATTATTTCCAAAATTCCTCAACCAATTTAAATGAAATTTTTCAGCAAGATGCGCCGCATGTCTAAGAAGTTATGCAAGAAAAACCTCAGGGGGTCGTTTTAGGACCTCCCCCCCCCCCCCTCCGTAGGGCGAGGGTTAATACTATTGAAACCCCTAGAGAGGAGTTGAACGATATTTGGCTGTGAGGTTGTGTGCGTGTCTTTGAATGAATGTTGATGACCTGTAGCCAGTGAAGCAGCATTTTATATGTTAACCCGCGCGGCGCTGGGGTCTCCAGCCGGACGCGCGGCGCGGGGGGGGGGGGGGGTAAATTTTACCCCCCCCCCCCCGCTCGTATCTTCCGAACCAATGACCGCAGCGAGACGCACAAGGCGGCGATCGAAAGCTATCAATGAGTCAAATTTAACGCATACCCTAAATTCTTAAAATAAGAGCACATGTCAGGTCACGGTCAGGTCAAATGTCAAAATTTAGGTATCTGGGCTTTGGGCCATACTTTACATCCAAAGCCTTATATTACGATTATTATCACACACAGTGCTCTTAAAGGTATAATGCATCTCCTGCAAAAGCAAAAGTGTAATTGTAAGCAAAGGTCAAGGTCAAGGTCAGAGACCTTTTGCATCAAACTTACGACATACGTCGCCGGAGTAAATCTTAGAAAATCAAAGGAAGAGCAAATTCTACGAAACTTCGTAATTTGTGTTTCACCAACCTCTTATTTTCTTTCTTAGAATGTGCCGGTTTCTAGGATTTTTTTTAAAATTTAGTCCGAATGTTTTTGAATGGATGGATTTCCGAGGTCAGGATCCACGCTAAGCATAGCATGTTGCGCAGGTCCTGACCCCCACCACCCGATCGCGCAATTCCTGGCGTCCGGCAGAATTTAGAGACGAAAGTTTTACGTGCCCGACATACCTGGACACGGTCCGCCCCGCTCACTGACGTCACCTGACCTTGAGTGCGACCGCTGCCACCGGCCGCAGGCCATCCCAGACAGGAGCAAATAGCGAGCGCCGAAGCGACTCGAACCTGCCACTACCGGGAAAGATCAGAAGTCCAGCGCTCTCCCACTGAGCTACAGGGGCGGACATATGATATTGTAAGGGGCCGTGCCGCCTCTTGTCAGCCGGCCGGGCTGCGCTGCCGGCCGGTTGCCGTCTCCTCCCCGCGTGGCCGTCCTTGGCCGGGCGGCGCTGATTGGTTGTGCTGTGTGTGTCCGGACGGTCACGTGATGACCTTTGATCTGACCTGGTGTGGGGCGAGTGTGGCGGCCGGGATTCTTGGAGCCGTGGAGCGGGGACGCGGGTGTACTGCCGGAGTTAATACAGATGTGTCTCCGAAGCTGGATTGTGACTGAGTGGTGACCGGACGGCACGTCTACAATGGTGACAGCGGTGAGTCAGCACGCCGCCTGCTGCGGCTGTTGCTGCTGAACGACGCCCGCCTGCCGCCGCTGCGTCTGCCGCCTGCTGCCGCTGCGTCTGCCGCCTGCTGGCCGCTGCGTCTGTCGACTGCTGGCCGCTGCGTCTGCCGCCTGCTGCCGCTGCGGCCTGCGATGCGATGCATCTGATCGCTTGCTGCACGCCTGCTGACGAGTCTGCGCGCCTGCTGCTGCGTACCTGCTGTCAGGTCCGTGCGGCCGACGAGTCCGCGCATCTGCTGACGAGTCCGCAATCCTGCTTCCGCGTGCCTCCTGCCGAGTCTGCACTCCAGCTGCTGCGCGCTTGCTGCCGAGACCACATGTCTGCTGCTGTGTGCCTGTTGCCGCACGCCTGTTGCTGAGCCGCGCGCCTGTTGCTGCGTGCCTGCTGCCGAGTCAGCGCGCCTGCTGTGTGCCTGCTGCCGCACGCCTGCTGCTGAGCCGCGCGCCTGTTGCTGCGTGCCTGCTGCCGAGTCAGCGCGCCTGCTGTGTGCCTGCTGCCGCACGCCTGCTGCTGAGCCGGCGCACCTGTTGCTGCGTGCCTGCTGCCGAGTCAGCGCGCCTGCTGTGTGCCTGCTGCCGCACGCCTGCTGCTGAGCCGCGCGCCTGTTGCTGCGTGCCTGCTGCCGAGTCAGCGCGCCTGCTGTGTGCCTGCTGCCAACAGGTGCGCCTGCTGCTGAGCCGGCGCACCTGTTGCTGCGTGCCTGCTGCCGAGTCAGCGCGCCTGCTGTGTGCCTGTTCCGCCACGCCTGTTCCCGCGCGCCTGCTGCTGCGTGCCTGCTGCCGAGTCGGCGCGCCTGTTGTGCGCCCACTGTCTGGTTTGCGCGCCTACTTCCGCGCGCCTGCTGCCGCGCGCCTGCTGCTGAGCCTGCCGAGTCTACGCGCCTGCTCACTGCTCAGCAGCCGGCCGCTTACACCGACACTGGGTGTCTGCTGCCATCATTAAAGATAAGTTATTTTGTGTGTGACTTGTAAATTGTATTTGCTTTTTGTCGTCATGAAGCCAGAGGGGAGTAGAAGTGGTACTGATGAGGAACCGCGGGGAGCTGTGGGTGGATTCTCCTTTGAGGCTCCGACATTTTCTGGAGCGGATTCTCGTAACGGGGCCTTCAGCAGATTTTTGGCTGATTTGGACACATTTTTCACGTATCATAGATTCGATGATGAGCTCAAGCTTCGCTTCTTGCCTCTCACTCTCACAGCGGTGGCACGAGATGCTTTCGAAGCACTTCCACCGGAGGAGAGAGAAACGTACAGTGTGGCTGTGGCTGGTTTGCGGCGATTTTTTGACAGGACAAGTACGCTCGAAGCACACAGCAGGCTCCGTGAGCTAAAGTTCGACCCAACGTCATCACTTAACACGTATGTTGTCCAGTTTAAGCAGCTGGTTAAAGAAGCGTTCCCCGGCATCAGTAGCGACCCGGTGCTGTTTCATTCCTTTCTCACAACCCTCCCTCCTCGGTACCAGCAGCAGATCATAGCTGCTGGGGTTCCTACTTTCGACGAGGCAGTGGACAAGGTACTGTTACAGTCTCAGATAACTGTATTGAAAAAGGTAACGACTTAGCTTAAAGGAATACGACACAAAGCCTCGCTCACTCAGAGCACTCCGAGACACGCCCGCCGCGCGCCACACAGCCCACGCGAGAGACCGACACCGGCGCCGCAAACACCGGAGCGGAGTCGCGAGACAGATCAAAGCTCCGGTACGGAGCACGTAGGCGAAACAGACAATTTACATGGAGTCGCCCACAACATCCTCCCCACCAAAAAGAGCAGGCGACTGCCCTAAATCAACAGCCGCTGGAACAATGGCCAGGGCACTTCTGCTTTACGGCGAATACGGCTGCGGAGGTCGCGACCGGCGACCATAGCGCGTAACACGCTCAACACCCGACAGGAATGGGCGGACAGGGGTTCCGTCCGACTCGGAACTATCCGACATCGACAAGGTCTCAGCGTTGACAGGAGCGTCCACAGCGCCATCAGCTAACAAGCCACCAGCATCATCTGAGAACAGAAGTGCTTCGGCATTGGCGATCTCGTCGGCACTACGTACAGGTACATCCTCTGACACATTTGCTGCGACGGGAACACTCGCATCTGCGGCAGCATTTTCTGCATCATCCTGCACAGAGGAATCCACCTTCTTTAGATTACTGCCATGAACAAATAACCGTTTTCGTCCACGCTTGATCGCATAATCAGGTCGCATCACCTTAACTACAACAAATGGTCCAGCAAACCTATCAGACAGTTTCTTAGTCCTACCACGTTTCACCGCCTGCACTTTAAGCATCACCTTATCGTGCAGCTGAATGTCACTGGAACTCGGCACCATAGACTGCTGCTGACGGTTTTCGAGCGACATTAGAGCTTTCTCATGGTCTACAGCGAGACGTTGCCCTAGCCTGTTCACATACTCCTGGTACGTGCCACACGCTAGCCCCTGGGCGTCATCGACAATCTCGCTTACGACTGGCACACGAGGTTCTACGCCATGCACCAGTTCAAACGGTGAATATCCAGTCGTCGAATGCTTTGAGAATCTGAACGCAGACACGCACACGCCTACCCACTTGTCCCAGTCGGTCTGATTGGCGTTCACGTAATGAGTTAACGAATCACACAGAGTTCGATTAAATCGCTCGGTTTGACCATCAGTCTGCGGGTGAGCAGCAGTACAGCGCAGCTTCGAAATCCCCAGCATCTCGCAAATCCGTTTCACGAGAGCACTTTCGAAATTGGTGCCCCGATCCGTCAGAATGCTTTTTGGCACGCCAAAACGAGATATAAGGTCCACGAAACAATCGGCTACAGTCGTGGCCTTCTGATCAGGAATACAGTAGGTCTCAACCCACTTTGTGAACAAGTCCGATATCACTAAAATGTACACGTTGCCAGCATCTGAACGGGGCAGTGGTCCAAGTATGTCTGCCGACCACTGAGCGAAAGGTTCTCCAAGAACGGGCACCTTACCTACTCCCTCCCGGTGAGAATAGTTAGGCCTTTTCACGCGCGCACATGCCAGACAGCTACGACAGTAATCACGCACCGACACTTTCAGGTTATGCCAATAATAACGACGCGTGATCTGGTGCATAGTGCGTTGAATACCAAAGTGCGCCGACATCGGGACATCATGAGCCAGCTGAATAATGCGCTGCTGCATGCTCTCCGGTACCAGTATCTGAGGCTCGCGATCCTGATACGTCTGTCGGTACACGAGACCATCGCTGACAAACAGATTGTCTTTATCACGCACATAGTACTCTCCGGCATCACCCAGTCTCAAGTCATTGGTCTCGCCTGTCTGTAGGCAGTGCACAACAGCAGACAGCACCGGATCTGCCTCTGTTGCTTGCTGCAGCTCCGTAGGCAGGCTGAAACCGCCAGGTGTCGTGTGCTCAGCGTCACCACCCGCGGAAAGCGCCTGCTGCCCTCCCGTCTCGAAGGCAGCTGCGACCGTCGCCGAATTTTTCACCTCTACAGCTCGACTCGCCGCCGGTCCGCCACCTGCAGCTGACACACAAACCCGGACACCGGGCTCACGTTCACATTCCCGTCCGTGAACAAAATCCGTGGTATCACTTTCCAACAGTCCATGCACTGATGCACTGACGGTGTCATCACCGTGCGGCAGTCTCTGTTTTGGCACGCGGCCAACACTGACACTCGACAGTCCCTGTTTTATCACCGCGTCTGCCACATCAGACGCTCCAGGCACAGCAGCGTCACCGTCTCCGCAGTCTCTGGACAGCGCGTCAGAGTGCGGAATCGCGGCTCCCGGTCGGTGAATCACCGTGAAGTTGTACTGCGACAACGCCATCACCCACCGAGCCAGACGACCCGACGGATCCTTCAGGTTCCACAACCATTTGAGCGCCTGGTGATCCGTTACAACGGTGAACTCGGTCCCGAGAACGTACCACCGGAACCTGGTCACCGCCCTGATCACGGCGAGGAGCTCTTGCTCAGTCGTCGTGTATCGTGACTGACAGTCTGTCCACTTCCCGGACGCAAAAGCGACCGCATACTCGCCATCACCGTCACACTGACTCAGGGTCGCGCCCCAGCCGCGCGCACACGCATCTGTCGTGATGCGGAACGGCTGCTCCGGGTCGGGCGGCCGGACCACAGGGTAGGCGGCCACCGCCCTTCTAAGGTCCTGAAAACTGCTCTCCGCAGCCTCCGTCCACTCGAACGAGTCCCGGCGCGTCAGGTCCGTCAGACCCACTGCGCGCACGCTGAAGTTCGGGATCAGGTGCCGGAAATATCCCGCCATTCCGACGAAGCGCAGCACCTCCTTCAGGCTGCTCGGCCTCTTGTAGTTGATGATCGCAGCCACGTTATTGAACGCGGGGCGTATGCATCCCTTGGAGATGACGTGCGACAGGAACGTGACCTCCGACTGCGCGAAACGGCACTTCCGGGGATTCAAGCGGATCCCGCTCCGCTCGAGCCGTTTGCAGACCTCTCTTAAGACCGCGATGTGCTGCTCCATAGTATCGGTGAAGATTAGCACATCGTCAAGATAGACGACGACCGACTTGTGCAGCAGGTCCTTCAGCACAGTCGTCATCAATCGCTGATATGTCGCCGGACCATTGCACAAGCCGAACGCCAAAGTCTGGTGGCAGTACTGCCCCTGGTCCGTGATGAAGGCCGTCTTCTCCTGTGACGACTCTTCCAACTTCACCTGCCAGTACGCCGCCTTCTGGTCCAGCTGTGAGAAGACCCGGCATTTGGGACCGATCGACGCGAGCAGCGACTCGATCCTCGGCAGAGGGAACGAATCCTTCACCGTGCAGCGGTTTACTTCACGGAAGTCAGTGCAGAAGCGATAGCTGACCTTCCCGCTGCCTTCATCGCGTCCCTTCTTCACAAGTAGCACCGGACTGGCGTACGGACTCGAGCACTCGCGGATAACGCCCTTGGACAGCATGTCCGCGATCTGCTGATTCACCGTCTCTCGTAGGGCAGGAGGAACTGGGTACGGCTTCCTCTTCCGCGGCTCCTCCTTCAGCTCGATACGATGCTCGACTGCTGACACACACCCGAGCTGTCCATCCATACTGAACACGTCAGACTGGTCCAGCACCACCTTCAACTTCTTTTGGTCATCAGACGACAGGTGTGACAGGTCAGGGTCACCACCTTTGACCTGATCGAGGAAAGGCATCACCTCCTCATCCAGCTTGCTCTCCCAGTCATCAGTCCCATTGACGACACACCGGCACACAGTAGCGGCACGCGTCTCGACCGGCTGTCCGAAACATGACAGCACACCATTACTGAAGTCAATCGAGACCTCGGCTGCTTTCAGAAAGTCTGTTCCCAGGAGAACATCATCTCCACAGTCCGTGACCAGCACCTCCATGCACACCTCACCTTCAGTTCCTGGAACCTGGAGGGTCACATCTGCAGCACCATACACGGCCAGACTCTCTCGTCCCGCGCCAACCACTGTTTTCCTGCTTCCACGGAGGTTCAGCTCACACATCTCGGCAGTCCCTCTCGACACCAGAGTCCGCTCACTGCCGCTGTCCACAACCGCACCTCTGACAGGTGTGCCACTGATGGTGACATCTAGGTGTACTGTGGAGCCCACCACAACTCGACGGTTCGCGGTCACGTGACCGGTGCCTGCGCTACTGGCACTGGCAGCGCCACTGGCACCACTGGCACAATTCTTGGCAATATGCCCAAATCCACCGCACTTGTAGCATTTTATGCCCTTGCTACCACCTTGGCTTCTTTTGCCTCCTTTACACTGTTTGGCTATATGCCCAGGGAGACCACACGAATAGCACTTACGATTGGTGCTAGCCTTACCAGATTCCTGACAGCGCCTCACCGCCGTCTTCTGCCTCCCTTGAAGGAGCGTCATGTGAGTCACGAGCTGGTCCAGCGAGGACAGGTCCCCCTCCCCCAGCTTGTGTGACCAGTCATCGGGTGCCCCCTTGATCGCCTGCACGATCGTCATTCTGTCGAGCGACTCACTGGTCAGCTCAGGCATGACCTGCTTGAGTTGGCTCTTCAGTGCTTCCACGAACTCACGCGGAGTCTCACCCGGTTGGAGACGGCGCTGATCGAGCCCCTGCAGAATCTGACCTTTCAGAACCTCTGGAGTCAGAAGCTGCAGCACTTTCTCTTCAGCAGCTGCTACTGTCGCTGCGAACTCGCCGACAGCCACCTCCTCTTCCACCCGGTCAGCCACCCAGGCGGCCCGCTTACACGAACCGATCGCGAAACAGAGCAGGTCTCGGGCCACCGCTCCTGACAGCCCCTTCAGGTTTCCATACCGACGAAACTGCTTGAAAAACGCACGGGGATCGACGTAATCAAACACGGGGAGCGGCAAACTCACCGCAGCGGCTGCCCCAGCCACCGCGCCACTCGTCCCCACAGTCTCGGTGTTCATCTCGGCGACTCCAGTCCAAAGATGGCCGACACACAGTCAGTCCCAGCGCGCTGTCTTCACAAACGAAGCGCGCACACCGCGTCGCGTTCACTCGGCTTACAGGGAACTAATCCCGCCGCTGATTGTTACAGTCTCAGATAACTGTATTGAAAAAGGTAACGACTTAGCTTAAAGGAATACGACACAAAGCCTCGCTCACTCAGAGCACTCCGAGACACGCCCGCCGCGCGCCACACAGCCCACGCGAGAGACCGACACCGGCGCCGCAAACACCGGAGCGGAGTCGCGAGACAGATCAAAGCTCCGGTACGGAGCACGTAGGCGAAACAGACAATTTACATGGAGTCGCCCACAACAGTACGTAACCTCATTCAGAGTGAGCGGATCCCGATAGCTGTCCGTCAGGTGTCCACAGCTGGTACGGACGGGACGGTGTTGGAGCAGATTCTCTACCGGCTGGAGCAGCTGGAGAAACAGGTGAGAAGCTCGGATGGTCGAGCACCGGTAGCCCGGGGACGTGGTGCTGACAGGGGGCGCGGCTGGTCTGGACGTGACCGGCGAGCTGACAGGGTTGACGGGGGTGACGGTGACCGGCGATCCTGCTTTGCGTGTGGTAGCCAGTCTCATCTCCGCAGGGCATGTCCTCACAAGCAGTCTCGCTGTTACGAGTGTGGTGAGGTGGGCCACTTGGCACGTGTGTGCACTCGGGGAAACGAGCTGGGGGTCACGGCTCAGAGCGCAAGCCCGTGGCCCCGAAACGCCCGTTAAGCGCAGCACCGTCTGAGTTGAGTAACGATGCTGCCAGTTTAGTGCTCGATGACCGAATGACGTTTTCAGGTGCAATTTCAGGTGTGCCGTGTAACTTTCTCCTGGATACTGGGTCTACAATTAACGTGTTAAACAAAGCGGTTTTTGACGTCCTCCCCAATGCAGTTCTCCAGAGGACCGCCACCAGAGCGAGAACAGTTTCACAGGGCGAGCTGCCGCTGTTGGGGCGAACTAAGGTGCCGATTCAGGTCGCGAACCGTACTCATTTAGTTTATTTCTATATCACCGAGGATATTGATGTTCCTTGCCTCCTCGGTTTGGAGTTTTTGCAGGTAGTGCCCTGTGTTATCGATCTGGCCAGTAAGCGACTGCTGCTGGTTGAACAAAACCATGTGCGGTCGATATCTGCTGAGAAGACTTCTGTTGGCCGAGCAGTCTTAGGCCGTGACTTTTCCTTGCCCCCAGCAGCTGAGTGTTTTGTGAAAGGCTATGCACATCTCTGTGATCACTCGGGTCCCGTGCTTGTGGAGCCGTGCCTCGAAATTCCCGGTGTGGAGGTGGTGAGATGCCTCGCCACTGTCTCTGACTCGTCTGTTCCCCTGCTGATACGGAATGTGACGACTGACTACATTACGCTTCCGAAACATTCGCAGGTGGCAGAGCTGGAGGTTAGCTTTGAGGAGGTAGCGTCTGAGCCCCGATCAGAGGGCAGCGAGTCTGTCGATCTCGGGTCGTCTGTTGATCTGTCTGGTGCTGACCTCTCTGACCCACAGCGACAGGCCATGTTCAGAGTTCTAGAGAAGCACAGCAGCATGTTCGACGGCCATATCGGCCATACCACGCTGGTGACTCACCGTATTGACACTGGTGACCATCCCCCGATACGTCAGTCACCGCGTCGCATTCCCCCGCATGTGAAGGATGCAGTGAGGGAGCAGCTTGATCAGCTGGTCAGAGATGGTGTTCTCGAAGAGTCTGAAGGCAGCTGGTCCTCTCCCATCTGCCTGGTTAAGAAAAAATCCGGTGACCTGAGGATTTGTGCCGATATGCGAAAACTGAATGCCTGTACTCGTCTACCAGCGTATCCGATTCCACGAATCGATGATACGTTGGATGCACTGTCTGGATCCTCCTTATATTGTATCCTTGATATGAATGCCGCGTATCACCAAGTGTCGATTGATCCGGCTGATCGTGATAAGGCTACGATTACTACACCGTTCGGCAACCTTAGATATAAGCGCATGTGTTTTGGTTTAGCTTCTGCCCCGTTCACATGTTGTAAGCTGCTTAACATCGTGCTGGGTGATATGCCAGCTCATTCATGTGTTCACTATTTCGATGACATAATCATTCATGGGAAGTCTTTCCCTGAGGTTTTGGCAGCTTTAGATGAAACACTTCTCCGGCTGCGTGCAGCGGGTCTCACGCTCAACCTGAGTAAGTGCCAGTTTTTCAGAAGAGAAGTCAAGTTTCTCGGTCATGTGGTCTCGGGTCAGGGTCTTTCAGCTGATCCTGATAAGGTCCAGAAAGTAAGGGATTGGTCGCTTCCACGGACGATGAAGGAAGTGTCCAGCTTTTTGGGTCTCTGCTCATATTTTCGTAAGTACGTTAAGACTTTCGCCACCATAGCTGCTCCGCTGCTCCGCTGTCGCCTCACAAGCAAGAATGTTCAGTTTCAGTGGTCACCGGAGGCGGATGACGCATTTGTGCAGCTTAAGAGGGCTCTGAGTGAGGCCCCGATAGTCGCTTTTCCCAGGTTCGGTAACGGAGGAGGAGCATTCACGCTGGATTGTGACGCAAGTAACCAGGGCATTGGTGCCGTTTTGTTACAGGAGCAGGACGGAGCCGAGCGTGTCATTGCTTATGGTAGTCACACACTGTCTAAAGCTCAGAAAAATTATAGTACCACGAAAAAGGAATTGTTGGCATGTGTGGTGTTTGTCCAAGAATTCGCTCATTACCTTAAAGGCAAGGAGTTCAGGTTACGTACTGATCACAGCAGCCTGCAATGGCTGTACAATTTCAAAAACCCCACAGGTATGCTGGCCCGGTGGCTGGAGATCATGGGTAATTTTCATTTTCAGATCGTGTTTCGTCCGGGAGCGCAAAACGTCGCAGCTGATGCGCTCAGTCGGCGACCGTCTCCGAAGGAAGATGTCGCCTGTCAGACAGAAAGCTGCTTTCGCGTGTCGGCTCGAGACTGGCCACTCAGTTTCATACAGGGTGAACAGGCAAAGGATGAGGTGTTATCGGAGCTGGCACGCCTGCTGGCTGAAGGACCGTGTCCCCCTCGTCATGCCGTGTCCAGTGGCGTGAAACCGTGGCTGCGGCACTGGCAGCGGCTTCGCTTACTTGACGGTGTCCTTTTCAAGGTTTTCCGCTGTCGTCCGCGTGCCCCTGAGAGTTTACAGGTGATCGTGCCGCCTGGTCTGATTGCAGGAGTACTCACCTCCCTTCATGCTGGCCCGTGTGGTGGCCACTTTGCGTGTGAAAAGTTGCTGGAACAGGTTCAAGGTCGGCTTTTCTGGATGGGCATGTCAGACGATGTTGTTACGTTTTGTAAACAGTGCGACCGCTGCGCCGGGCGTAATCATCCGTCACCCAAACCTCGTGCTGCGATGGGTGAGCTGTACTCGTCTGAGCCATGGGAGATGGTTTCCATAGATTTCCTGACTAACCTCCCAACCACAGGCCGTGGTAACAAACACTTATTGGTCGTCTGCGACCATTTCACACGGTGGGTAGAAGTATTCCCTTTACAGGACATGTTGGCGACTACTGTGGCTGAGACATTGGCTTCCGAAGTGTTCTCTCGTTACGGATGCCCAAAGTATCTACACTCTGACTGCGCCGCCAATTTTAGGAGTCAGGTGGTGGCTGAGTTGTGCCGTATCATGGGCATCCAGAAAACTAACACGACAGCTTTTCATCCTCAGGGCAACAGCCGTTGCGAGAGGGTTAACAGGACCATATTGGGAATGCTGGCTAAATACCTGTCTGAGAACCACACGGAGTGGGACAAACACTTGCCTCTACTGATGCTTGGTTATCGCTCGCAGATCCACAAGTCGCTGGGTTATAGTCCCTTTTTCATGATGTTTGGACGTGCTCCCCGACTTCCCATTGACGCAGAGATTGACGCCCCGCACACTGCCCGCTCCAAGTCGGCTGTCGTGTATATTGACGAGCTGTGTGAGGGCCTTCGTGCCGTTTACCGTGAGGCGATAACAATTTCAGATGCAAAGCACCAGCAAAACAAGCGGCTGTATGAACGGAAGCTGAATTCTTTCAATTACAGTGTGGGTGACCGGGTTCTGCTTTTCAGGGGGGTGGCTAAACGGGGGGAGTATCATAAATTCATGAGGCCCTGGAAACCAGCTGTGATCGTCGCCAAGCGAGGTGACTTGAACTACCGTGTGAAAACTGACGATGGTAAAATGTTGTGTGTCCACCACAATAGGCTTAAGCCAAATACCGTCCCGTCTCCGGTGGTGAACAGTCCCAGCCCAGTAAAAGAGTGTCCTCATGTGAACGTGACGCCTGACCCAGAGCAGCCCAGCCCGTGTGAGATTCCCGTGGGAGAAGGTGAGGGAAGTCTGCTGAGGTTCCGTCCTGTGCCGCTGCCCCGTCGCGCCGCGTCCTCGGTGCCCCCATCTCACTGGGCTGAGTGTTCTCCGGATTTGACGGTCGGCGTTGATGACGCCGCTGTTGAGTCTGTGACGGGCGCCGACCCTGCAGATGCTGCAGTCGGTCCTGACTCAGCTCAGCTGGCTCTCGACTCTGAGCGGCCTGATGGTGTGGGTTCCCAGCTAGCATCTCCTGTGGAATTCAGGCGGTCGGTGCGCGAGAGGCAACCGCCCGACCGCTACGGGTTTAGTTAAGGCTTTAGTGTTCGATGTGAGATGTGTTACATTGGTTTATCCTTCCCTCCTTCATACGACCGCCGGACCCACCGGCTTTAGTTAAGGCGTCCAATTGGGACTTGTGAGATGCGTTACGTTGGTTTACTCTTCCGTTTTTTTTCCCTAAGCACCTGGTCGCAACACTGCTTGCCCGTTGCTTTGAATGCCCCTGACTTGGTGACTAATCGGCCGTTGGTTGCCAAGTACGTACTTAAACGTGTCCTTTTGGGGTAAAGCGAAATCGGAGCCTGCTACTGCGGTGGACCATGTCCTGACAGCCTTTCTGTACGTTTTCACTGTGCAATCTGATTTAACGCTCTGCCAGGACAGAGCGTTCGAATTGTTACACCGAGTAACAATTCATTTCTGGTCCCCAGGGATGCCGTACGCGGAGGAGACTGGTGTCACTCGAGGGCTGATCTTCATGAGCGAGGAAGAGTGTAAGGGGCCGTGCCGCCTCTTGTCAGCCGGCCGGGCTGCGCTGCCGGCCGGTTGCCGTCTCCTCCCCGCGTGGCCGTCCTTGGCCGGGCGGCGCTGATTGGTTGTGCTGTGTGTGTCCGGACGGTCACGTGATGACCTTTGATCTGACCTGGTGTGGGGCGAGTGTGGCGGCCGGGATTCTTGGAGCCGTGGAGCGGGGACGCGGGTGTACTGCCGGAGTTAATACAGACGTGTCTCCGAAGCTGGATTGTGACCGAGTGGTGACCGGACGGCACGTCTACAATATGACGTCATATCCAGAATAAAGTAGTGTCAATAGAAACAGCGCATCCAAGCTATTTACAGTATGGTTACACAACAGTTGGGCATACATATAATAACAAAATACTTTTGCATTCGTCCGGAACCAATATTATCAATATCTGCATTGATATTAGCATGGATTAAGTAGTTCTGGATGAGTCTCTTCCCAGTTCTCGATGACATTGCGTTCCCTGCCATCTATCGGCTGAATTATCGTTAGCGAGTTGGCAGCGGTTGACCGGCGCCATTACGCATTCCTCAACACGCGTGGCGGTGAAAGAGTTGCTGCGGAGTTTTGTGCGTTTTAAGATAAATACTTCTGTTATGGGTTTTGAAAACCTTTGGGTTGATTATTGAGGTAAGTTTTTGGATGGATAAGAGTCGCAGAATGTGATATTTGCCCTTGTATGTATATTTATTTTGGGTGGATAGATGCCGGGGAAAATGGCGGTATAGTCGACATCGTCTACGTCGGGAATTATGTCATATTTGGCTAAAGTACACCCAAATGTGGCGACCATATATGATGACATGGGAACATGGGAACATTGGACATTTACATGGGGATATTTCATGGGTATTACTTTTGGAAACAGTCATACACTGGCTGATCCAGCCACAAACCTGGTGGGACAACATTTTGTCCTGAAAAGGTAACCCTATTTTGTGCAGTGCAAGTGTTTTACATTTATACTATAGTTTGAAAGTTTTACTTTAAATCACATGCACTGTTTCCCAATTCTCAATCACAATTTCCATCATTGTTTTAGTGTGTAAATGTCCTTTCATATCTCTTGCGTCTTGAATGCCTTCTTTCTATTTTTGTATTTACACACTGAGCTGTCATATTCCAGATCACTTTGCATTGTAAGTCAAGTGAATACCTAGTAATTATGGTAATATTTGACTAAGGTACCTGTTGGTCCACTGTGACATAAATGACATAAATTCAGTGCACAACAAAGAGCCACAGGGGCCCATCCTTGGTTGCACAACACACCTACGTATACACACAAACTTGCCTCGCAGGGCATCACCCACACACCATTTATACATATAATCTTAAATAATACAACATTAAATTTTAATACATCTCAACACTACATCATACAGTGTACTATCTCTAAGACTATAACATACACATGCAAATGGAACACACTTATCAATGACGCAACATTCTGCATTCTAGAGACCAACATTTCCACATACAAAATTTGCCTACATTTCCACATACAAAAGAGTTACTATAAAATGTGTCAACCTACACAAAGGACCCATCATGATAAGTGACCATTTCAGCTCGGTTTAAAAAATATGAACCCTATTCCCATGAATACTTGTAAGCTAAACCCTTCCCTGTAAAGTGTTCATCCACCCTAGCTTTGAAAGAAACTAAGGAGGATGCACTTGCTATAACAAACATATTTTTATCAAATTAGTCACTTAGGAAAAACAAATGGCATCATCATGATCAGCAGCATCAACTTTATCCAGCGCACCTCAAGCGATACATATATAACCACTTGTTTGAAAGTGGCATGGTCCCTTTAATGATGTCACTGGGAACGTAAACCTGGCCTAACCCTGACAGCTACTACGACCCATTAAGTCTGATTGAGACAGCCTAACCTACTGCTTGTAGCCATTAGGTTAGGTCAGGTTTGATTATGTTCCCAGTGATGTCATCAAACTTTAAGACCAATAACCATGATACTAACCTTGACCCTTAACGGCTACAAACTCGGTGGACTGACGGGTACCTTAGTCAAATATTGTGGTAATTATCAGATTACTTAACTAAATATTTTTGATCTACCATTTATTCAACATGTTTTCATCGTCACATGTCCCTTTGCAGGGGTGTAGTTTCGTATTCAGTTGGGGGGGCTTGGGCCCCCCAACTTGGGCTTGAGCCCCCCCAACTTTGGCAAGAAAGTGGATTAAATCCGGGGAGAAATTCATATCCTTGAGGATTTTGATGGTACTTTGAGCGATTTTCCCTATCTCAGCCCCCTCAACTTGTTTGGAGAAGCTACACCCCTGTCCCTTTGTTCATGTTCAGTCTATTTTCATTACAAGAAAACATAAGGACAAACACAAAATAGTGTCAACAACATTTGGCTGAGGAGCAATTTTGTTCTACTACTGACATGGCTCCCCCTCTGATACAAATTACAGCTATATAGGTAACTAGTCCTCTGTCAGGGCAACTTTTAAAATAATAAACAATTATCAACCCAAGTGTGTGACCATTTTAAAATATTATTACATTATCAGTGCTGTACAAAATATGCTAACTCCTTGTCCTGATTTGTATTCAATGCACTTAACTTTACATGGAATATGAAATGTTTTGAAATACTTGAAATGAAAAACGGCTGACCAGCTTGATTTGTTTCTTCATTCATTCATGATTTGTATTGTTTAACAAATGTAGTGATTGATTGTCCTGAAAAAGACATTGATTGGCATTTTTATGTTTTCAGATATTGTCCAGTGGAGACAGGAGATGAAACCTTTTATAGCAAAAGATGTCACTAGAGGCTCCTTTTGTGGTGCAATTAATTGCCAAAACTACAAAAGCAGGATGCCTCATCTGTCTTTTCATCGTTTCCCAAGTGACGTTGCTCGGTAAGCATCCATATCTGGTAAATTTGATTTGAAATTATTATAGAAAATGCATTTTGGGTTTAATATTGCCTAAAGTGTATCACAACTTACAGACAAGCATTATCCATCAGATGCATGCCACCTTTTGGTGATATTGGTAAACTGTTTTACAAATTACATAATTACTCTAAGATGCACCAAGATGCACTTCAATACAAAGAGGATTTACCTCCACAAAAAAAAAAATCAAAGCTTTTGGGTATATTGTAACACCCTTCGTAGCTAGTCTGTTTTGTTGCAGTTCAACCTGGCATGACCCTTGTGTACTCTGCTATCGCGATGATATCGCAGGACACTGATGTCATGTCTGTTTCCCTTTTTAGATCGAAAAAGTGGGTGCAGCTGTGTCGGCGAGCCGACCTGATTGGCAAATCCCTTGAGTACCTCTACGAGAACGTCACGCTCTGCTCCGAGCATTTCGAGACATCGCAGTACTACTCAGGAGGAAGCAAGCGCCTCAGGCGTGATGCGGTTCCAACACGCTTCGATGTGCCGAATCCGCCAAAGCCTGTCACGAGTCGGAGACCTCTGATCGTACGGCAAGATGTTCCGCCCCCGACTGAAGGTGTCGTCGTGAGGCGTTTGTGACAAAACAGGGGCGGATCCAGGAGGGGGCCAATCCGGTTCTGCGCCGTCCGTGTCGCGTGACTGACCGTTCTGCCGTATCTTTGTTGTGTGTCTGACCATTCTGCCTTGTCTGTGTCGCGTGTCCGTCCATTCTGTCGTGTCTGTGTCGCGTGTCTGATCGTTCTGCCGTATCTGTGTCCTATGTCTGACCGTTCTGCCGTGTGTGTCGCGTGTCTGACCGCTCTGCCGTGTCTGTGTCGTGTGTCTGACTGCTCTGCCCCGTCTGACACAGAATATAACGCTATATGTTGCCCGATTTTCGCTATGCTTTTGGAAGATTCTGGACGTCATAGCCTGGAATGCTGAGCAGCGCCCCCCCCCCCCCCCTTCCTTGCGAATCAGCAGCCGCCTGTACAGTGGACTGTCGGGCAGCGCCAGCGTTCGGGTAAAGTTAGCTATAAGTCGTTACATTACAGTCGATTTTACGGTGGATATGGGCGGACGCGGCGCCTCCATTCTCCCGGCCGGCAGCGTTACGGCGGGGCGGGGCGGCGCGCACGCAACTCGCTAACGATTTTCCGACCGATAGATGGCAGGTCGGCGCCCAATGTCACGAAGAACAATAGGAAAGCGGGCGAGAGTCCGATCCAGTATCTAGGTAATCCATGATATTAGGATGTCTTAGAAAATGATGTTCATCCGCCTCCCGGTGATTAGGGATGCAAATTTCAGGACCACGGAGCCGGCGCTGGGCCAAATTCGGACCCGGCGAGCCTGAGCTGCGTCTGAACTCAGGCTTGCCGGGCTCCTGCCGGGCTCAGCACAAGTTCGGGGGTTAAAATACTGTTTAACCCGCGAGTCACTGGGGGGGCTTTTTTAGCCCCCCCCCTTAGGAATATCAGGAATATCTCAATAACTTATCCAGATATCGACGGCAAAATTTAAGTACCTTTCCGGGCATCATTTTTACACCTTTTAAGAAAAAATGGAAAAATTTCGTCAGAACTTTTTCGAGATATAGTGAATTTAGTGACGTCACTAAACACGATTTTGACACCAAAATCGGCTAAACTTTGCCAAGCCGTACAAATGCTGCATTTTATGCAAAATGCAATCCAAAAGCCCTAAAAGGTAATAAATTGCAAGGGCTACAAACCATCTATCTAGAAATTTTTAAAAAATTGTTTTTGACCACAAAAATTTCACAATTTTTTTGTTGTTGAAAAAATGCTCACAAAATCAAATTTCTCAAAGATATTGATCGAAGGCCATGGATGGCAAGTATTATCCATAAACTCAAATACCTCGATTTTGACGTTTGACTTGACCGTGACCTGACATGTGACCTTAATTTGGCATTTTTAAGTTTGCGTTAGGCTTATCTCATTGAGCGCTTTCGAATGCCGCCTTGTGCGTTCCGCTGCGATCATTGGTTCTGAATATACCAGGGGGGCTAAAAAAAGCCCCCCCTACAGTGAGTCGTGTTACAGAATATACCCCAGTGACTGTCGGGTTAATGTATAATGAAGTCAAGACATGCAGATTACTGGCTGCCGGGCCTGGTGGGTGGTGCCAAATGTGGCCGGGCTTGATGCCGGTGCCAGCTCATCAGGGCTAAACAAATGGTTTCGTTGTTGTCGAAATTAAGACCGGGGTTGGTGGTTGCCATCCTGCGATATTCAAATTCATAGTGCAAAATGTGCGCAATTGGTGCCATTATACACTATACAGCCTAGTGCACTAGCAATACTGCCGGACTTTTTTTCTGACTTCAATATTGAACAGTACCCGAAAGCAGAAAACGGGATGTCGATACATTGATCGGAAAATGTGACGTGCAAAAATGCACATAACTTTCCATTGCCGCATTGCCCTGCCATCATTGGTTCGGAAAATAACCACTAACCAGGATGGCCATATTGGACAAATATTGCCACCCCCCGCCAATGGCGTTCGGCTGAGACCCCAATCAAAAGCGAGTTATGCCTGTACTCTGTACCTGATTTTGCGTTGTCCATATGCACCTGTGACTTCCTACAACCATCGTCACAACTTCAGCGTGGAATTCGTCCCTGCACAAGTTTGGACAAGGATTCAGCGCGTCGCACATCGCACTGTACTTCCCCAGCGCCACTCGCGTGCAGCGCACTGATTGACTGAAGGGGTCAATGTGTTAAAAATAGTTGAAATAGGAATGTCGGGCTGGCCGGCAGGAGTGACGCAAGACCACCCGCTGTGTTCGCTGGCCACCGCGACGCGGACAGGGAGGGGGCAAGAAGGAATGCCGCTTGGATGGCTGTTGGTGGCACGTGGGACCGGGGACTGGTCAGAATAATGAATGGGTAAGACCGGAAGGGACACGTTTGCTGATAACAGTAACTATGCCAGAAAAAAAAACATACTAAATATACCATATCCACCAGGCATTAGGACAACCACGACAACCAAGAGTATGCGCGGTATGTAATTGGTCCCTTGTAAAAGGGTCGCCAGGAGTGGTCGTCCGGACCGTCCGGACGACAGCCGTGGTTGTCTCACCGATACAGTATATAGTATTTAGTGTATAGTATACCTACAGTATAGTTTGTTGCTGCATGAGTGATTTGGAATGTAGACCCGCGCATCTTCTAACATGAAAGCGTGTTTTAGAACGAAGGCATGCGAGAAGAAGAGATCGAAACAAAAACATATGCCTAGCACATACAGATACAGCTGAGTTAGGTTAGGTGGATTGGGCTAGGGTAGACATTTAATTATTTTTGACTCGGTAACCTCGGCAGGACACCGAATGTGGTCGCCGAAATTATATGTCCTTGGTTGCCGGTGAGGACGACAAAACGACAAGATATTTTAGCCCTGCTGAGCTCATTTATGAGCGGTGACGGTACCGGTGCCGGTTCCTGTTTTTGGAGACATTTTTGCATCTCTATCCGCGGGTGATCCGCGGTTATTTGGTAAACAATTTACAGGATTCAGCTTGAGGTTTGAACTGTTTAAGTGTGGTGTAGGTGCTATAGTAGCGTCGGCCCAGAGAGTGATTCGCACCTCTCTCCCTGGCGGTAGTGGCTCCTCCTCGGGCTGCGCCGAGCCGTTGGTCGTGCGGCTGCTGGGTTTGGCCGCCGCCGCCCGGACAGACGACGCTGCTGGGGCCGCTCCAGGCGCTGGGGACGGCGTGGTGCCACCCGAGCCGGCCGCCACGGCAGTGGAGGAAGCAGAGGCAGGCGGCCGGCAGGGAGACGGCGGAAGACGACTGCCCGCCGCCACCGCCGTCTCTCCGACCGCTTCTGCCTGCCTCCTTCACTGCCGCGGCGGCCGACTCGAGCGGCGCCACGCCGTCCGTTCGTTTATATGTTCGAATTATCTAAGTAAGTTATGCCAGGGACTCCGCCACGGGGGACGGGGAGAATGACAAACAACTATAAATCAGTGTTCAGTTGTACTCATGATTTGTTAGGCACTTACATACCTACCTCTCCCCTGTTGAACAAGCTTTCGCTGACACCCCACCCCCACCCCCCCCCCCCTTAACACAATTTCGCTGACGCTCCCCCCCCCCCACCCTGCTCAACAGCTTTTCGGTTTTGATCACGGCACTCCCCCCCCCCCGTCAACAACTTTTTGATTGACGCCCCCCCCCCCTCCAGTCAACAACTTCTCGCTGACGCCGACCACTCAGCTTCCCTTGATCGCGTGCTCCCCCCCCCCCCCCCCAATTTCAAAGGCGTGGCGGAGACCCTGAGTTTCGGTGACGGACGTTAGATATGGAGCCTGTCTGTCATCTGGGACCACTTTGGTAACGATCCGGCAATACATTCGGGACGTTATGCGATATCCCGTCCTTTAACCTCGAATTTGACCTCCTGGGTCAAAGGTCACGGGTCAGGTCACAGTGATGGGGACCCCTCTTTGACCTTGAATGTGACCTTGAAGGTGACCTTGAAGGTGAACTTGAACAGAAAAATGAAGGTCATATTCGTGATCAGCGTGTCAGAATTGACTGTGGTCCGAAGTTTGGGGCAAATCTGAAAATCTGCCGAATCCATCACTGAGTTAGTCGCAATTTCATGGACGTTATTTACCCGAATGATTCCGGCACAGGACACTTCATGTTTAATTATTGTTTATTATGGGACGGAACGTCCTTGGGCGTCTTCGGCGACGGTTTTCCAGTTGGAGAACCTCTTCGTCCTCGACAAAATCCATTTATCCGCGCTCCTTATCAGCAATACTATAGAAAACCGATGCTTACCAAATGTCGCTCTCAAAATCAAAGCAACACTACCCTTCGTAGATTTTTCCCTGCTAGTTTAGGATTTATTTACATTTATTTCGCGGATGCAGCGTGATAACCAGACTACTTTTTCTTAAATCTTATTTTTTATGAAACAGGACTCCCTTGGAACGGCTTCACGCACCGGCGTACCTTCATCACTGTGCTTTTTATGTTGAGGATGATCTTGGTGAAACACGATGTCTTAGAATAATTACGATTCTAAGGGGAATCGTACTTTTTCCGTTTCGTAAGTGTTATGCAAAAGGCCTCAAAAGGTCACAAAAGGTCACAGATCTACGAAGGCCATGCGACACATGTTGTATGGGTTATTTTACGCGTATAATTCGATAATAGCAGCCATTTTCACAACCTGACCCCAAATAATGGTCCTCGGGTCAATGTCAGGCCACAATAAGGACACAATTTGAAATTGGTTAATCTAAATACAAGAGGCATGTTTCCAGAACAACTTTGTCTCAGAAATACAGCGGTGTTATTTATTTATCTATATCTGAGGCCTATTTCACAAAGAAGTTAGTAATTATACATGTTTGCGATTACAAAAACAAGAAAATATTGCAAACCTCACTAAAAGACATTTCACAAACATTCACCACCTCTGAATTACCGATTGTAAAGAAAATTGTAAACACAAATGTTAGTACAGCAGAAAGCTTGAAATCAAGAACGTTTGTATTAAACTTGATGCTAATGACAAATAATTTGATTGTTAACAAATTAATTTAACAAATATTTACATTGTGGTTTATTTTTGTATTCAATATAAAATTAGTTATAGGGAGAGTAATCTTTTAATTAACATTTCATCGGAATGCAAACTCTGATCGTAAAAATACATCTTGGTAAGCAGTTAGAGTAAACAGAATTTGACCATTCACCAGGTGGCGGAGCATAACAACAGAACTACTCTTAAAAGAAAGATCGTTGAATTTCTCGACCATTTGTTCACCTAACCTAGCCGATTTCCTACGTCGTAAAGGGTGAAGGTTCACTGCACATTGCACAAGACATCGTTGACCATTGCAATTCTATCGCCATGCGGTTTCTCCGCGCGGAGGCGCCCCTCACAGCGCAATCGGTAAGTTGCACTGGGACTTCAAAGCTGGAGATCCCTGTTCGAATCTCTCGGGAAATAACTTTTTTTGGGCAGCTATACCTATGCATAACTAAACCATTACCCTAACAACCTCGGCAACGTAACAACCTCACCAAGAAAATAACCTGAACAGTCAAACAATGTCAACTGTCAATGCAGTTTCTGAAATTCAGAACCCCTGACCCACTGGAATTACAAGTTTGTAATTGCAAACATTTCCTCACTTCCGTCAACCTTTGAGAAATAGAACATGTGCAATTGCAAACATTTTACAAACAATATCTTTGTAAAGTAATTTGTAAATAGTAAATTGAGATTTACTGCCCTGGGGTTTTGTGAAATCCAAACTACAAACATGTGTAAAAATGATTTGTAATGACAAAGAAATTCTTTGTAATTACAAACTTTTTTGCTTTGTGAAATTAACCTCTGGTCAATAAAAGCAAAAAAAAACTTTAAAAAATGACATCATGAGTTACTTATACTTCGGGAGTCATCAGTCAGTCAAAATTAAAGATATTACGTTGAAATTTGGTTTGGGCATCTTCCATACTTGGTTCTCTAATATATCTTCCGTTTTAAAAAAAAAATATTCAATAACAACAAAAATGTAAAAATTCTTCCGAAAAAAAGTTTTTTTGGGAGGGGGTCAAAAACCCAACATTTTGAAAATTGAGATAGCCATTTGGAAGATAATGTTATTTCCTTTCTTTTGACGTTTTTTCAATTTTCATCACAACTCTATTTTCTACGATTTTTCAAACATTTATCGTTCTTCCACCAAAAATGGCATGACATGACTGGCATGACATGTCACTAAAACGTCTTTATCTCCTAAACTGTTTCACCAATTGCAATTCTATTTTTTACAGAAGACGTAGAATTGATGCAGCATAAGGTATCACAAGTTTCACTTCGATATCTGTCATAGTTTTAGGTTATTGAGAAAATCCGAGAGTGGTAAAATTTACCACCTCCCCCAACGCCGCGCGGGTTAATATGGTGATTGAAAAGCCTCAAATTTTTGGGGATTGATCTGCAATACACTTGTCTCAGAAATACAGCGGTGTCATTTATTTATCTATATCTGAGGCCTATTTCACAAAGAAGTTAGTAATTATACATGTTTGCGATTATGCATAACAATCATAACCTTGATCTGCATAACAAGGGCAGAAGTGGTCAGAAGAGATCGGTCGCGCCGGCAGGGATCAGCGCCGGAGGTCGCGCCGGAGGGTGGCGCCAGCAGTCGCGACGGAGACGGAGTCAAGACAAACACCCGGGCGGAAATAGAGAGGAGAGGAGGGACGGAGAGTGGTGCTGGAGATACGCGCCGGACAAGTCGTGCAGAGCCCATTGAGATCAACAGGGCAGTGAGGTCAGCCCTTTGAGACTGATGGAGCGGCCCGGTGATTGACTGAGTGCTGAACTGGATGCCGCGGACCGGATGTCGGGGGGTCGTCTATCAACGCATCTGCCGGGCTTCACCTGTCATAGTAAGGCCGCTGCTCATCCCCCGCCCGCACAATATATCCCCGGTATGTCACCCTGCGTAGTACCTATCGGTCATGTGCGCCGACAGGCGGTCTGAGGCGGTGAGGAATCTCGGGCGAGAGGGAAGGAGCGGCCGGCCGGCTGGGATCTAATGATCTAGGGAATGGATCGTTACCATGAGAAGAGGAGGGGCGAAGTATGGATTTTGAGGAGGGGCGGGGACGGGGGTGTTATGGACTGGTTGGTGGTGTGACGGGCCAGCAGAGGGGCGGGGGAAATATGTGTCACGGGAGGCACTGGCGGATCCAGGGGGGGGGGCATTTAGGGCGGCCGCCCCCCCCCCCCCCCCAAAGCCCAAAGTGGCCTGTTTGGCCCCCCCCCCCCCAAAAGGTTCACTCAAGAAGTGATCGTTAATGACTAAACGATACCTTATTTTTTATCTTTGTGATAAAAGTAATTCTCTGGTGAAAAAATATGGAAGTAATTTGGTAGCAATCGACATAGGCAAAAGAAACATTAGTGGCGCAAGACACAATCCGAAGGCAAGGATATATATATAAGCCTTGTCTGAAGCACGGTAAATACAAGGCCATATATAGGAGGTAGAGTCATCCGGCGATTCTGTATGATCATGACGTCAGAGCGTGACGTCATGTGGATCCATCGGCCTCCTGCGCCATTGCAGTTGATGCTATTTCGGGAGAAATAAATATCATCTAACTCAGAAAGTAAAAATGTTACGAAAAAGGAAAAGACAGCGTTGAAAAGCTCAAAACAAGGCAAATCGAAATCTTCTGGATCATTTTAGGCTCAGATCAATATTGAGGTCACTAGAGGTCATCAAAGGTCAGAGCCTTGTTTACGGTCCCCCTGCGGTTCGGCGGTCACCAGCTGAGGCTCTAAGCCCCGCCCCTTCGATGAAATTTTGATTTGACCTAAACCACATGGAATTTGTATGAATCGACGTGTTCTGACGAGGCGAACACGATGACATCAAAATCATTGCTGTATCGATATTTGTCAAAAGGTTATTTGCGAAAAACATTGTTACCCGACTGCAGACGACATGCGCCAGAATTGACTACTGGGGTGACTTCATAAGTAGAAGTGGACACGTTACGGAGATAGGGATGACACCCCCCTGGGTAAATAGAATACTTCTGAAGGTAAGTTTGACCATGTGCGTCAAGTTAAGCGTCGTATTCGTATTCGTTTTCAGCATGGAGTTCCGATTTTCCCCAAACTTAGCATATGGGTAGATCTCATCGAGTTATGCACTAATATGCAATCCGTTTTGACCTAGGACAAATGGTTTCACCTCCAGAGGTCACTGAAATGTCATCGCACGGGGTACCCTCTAATTGTTTCGTTTACCGTCCGATTTAATCGCAAAGGGGCTCAAACGAGTCGCCGGCACCCCAGCTTGCGTCTAAAAAAAAAAAATCACCTAGAGGTCAAAGGTCAAGGTCACGGGGACGAATACGAGATTTTAAGCTTCGGTACCAGCATGGTGTACCCTCTAGTTTTTTTTCGTTTACCGTCCGATTTGCTCGCAATGGGCAAAAAGGGACTCGACGGCACCCCACCTTACGTCAGGAAAAACAAAAAATCACCTATAGGTCAAAGGTCAAGGTCACGGGGACGAATACGAGATTTTAAGCTTCGGTACCAGATTGTGTACCCTCTAGTTTTTTCGTTTACCGTCCGATTTGCTCGCAATGGGCAAAAGGGGACTCGCCGGCACATTAGCTTGCGTCAGGAAAAACAAAAAGTCATCCAGAGGTCAAAGGTCAAGGTCACGGGGACGAATACGAGATTCTAAGCTTCGGTACCAGCTTGTGTACCCTCTACTTTTTTCGTTTACCGTCTGATTTGCTCGCAATAGGCAAAAAGAGACTCGGCGGCACCCCAGCTTGCGTCAGGAAAAACAAAACATCACCTAAAGGTCAAGGTCACGGGGACGAATACGATATTTAAAGCTTCGGTACCAGCTTGTGTACCCTCTAGTTTTTTTTTTCCAGATTTTAAGCTTCGGTACCGAAGCTTAACATCTCGTATTCGTCCCCGTGACCTTCACCTTTGACCTCTGGATGACTTTTTGTTTTTCCTGACGCAAGCTAACGTGCCGGCGAGTTCTTTTTTGCCCATTGCGAGCAAATCGGATTGTAAACTAAAAAAAACTAGAGGGTACACCATGCTGGTACCGAAGCTTAGAATCTCGTATTCGTCCCCGTGACCTTTACCTTTGACCTCTAGGTGATGTTTTGTTTTACCTGACGCAAGCTGGGGTGCCAACGAGTCCGTTTTTGCCTATTGCAAGCAAATCGGACGGTAAACGAAAAAACTAGAGGGTACACAATCTGGTACCGAAGCTTAAAATCTCGTATTCGTCCCCGTGACCTTGACCTTTGACCTCTATGTGATTTTTTTGTTTTCCTGACGCAAGCTAGGGTGCCAGCGAGTCCCTTTTTTCCATTGCGAGCAGATCGGACGGTAAACAAAAAAACAAGCGGGTACACAAGCTGGTACCGAAGCTTAAAATCTCGTATTCGTCCCCGTGACCTTAACTTTTGACTTCTAGGTGATTTATTATTATTCGAACGCAAGGTGGGGTGCCGGCGAGTCCCTTTTTTCTCATTGCGAGCAAATCGGACGGTAAACGAAAAAAAACTAGAAGGTACACAAGCTGGTACCGAAGCTTAAAATCTCGTATTCGTCCCCGTGACCTTGACCTTGAACCTCTAGGCGTTTTTTTTGTTTTTCCTGACGCAAGGTGGGGTGCCGGCGAGTCGCTGTTTGCCCATTGCGAGCAAATGGGACGGTAAACGAAAAAACTAGAGGGTACACCATGCTGGTACCGAAGCTTAAAATCTCGTATTCGTCCCCGTGGCCTTGACCTTTGACTTCTGGATAACTTTTCGTTTTGTCTGACGCAAGCTAACGTGCCGGCGAGTCCCTTTTTGCCCATTGCGAGCAAATCGGACGGTAAACGAAAAAACTAAAGGGTACACAAGCTGGCACCGAAGCTTAAAATCTCGTATTCGTCCCCGTGACCTTGACCTTTAACCTCTAGGTGATTTTTTGTTTCTCCTGACGCAAGCTGGGGTGCCTGCGAGTCCCTTTTTGCCCATTGCGAGCAAATGGGACGGTAAACGAAAAAACTAGAGGGTACACAAGCTGGTACCCAGTGGCGTAGCCACGGGGGTCCTAGGAGTCCTAGGACCCCCGTGGCGTTTTTTGTTGTTGTTTTTTTTAGTCCGGTTTTATTCTATATGGGGCCCCTCAGATGTTTCAAGTTTTTATTTTGTTACTGAAATCCAGGGATAACCGATTATTGGGACACAATTTTAGCATTTGTCAGTCGGTCTGTGGGGCCCTCAATCAGTCTATGGGCCCTCAGTAAGTCCATAGGGCTCTCAGTGGGCATAGCTGACTCTGAGTTGGTTTTTGGAGCCCCCAGTGGGCCTGGATAGGCAGCTATCAGTCAGTCTTTGGGGCCCTCAGTCGGTATATGGGCCCTTCAGTTGGTTTATGAGGCTCAACAGTCTGTGGGGTCCTCAGTAAGTATATGTGGTCCTCAGTAAATACATGGGGCCCTCAGTGGGCTTAGGTGGCTCTCATTGGGTTTGTGGGGCCCTCAGTCGGTCTATGGGCCCTCAGTCGATTTTCGGGGCCCTCAGTCGATTTACGGGGCCTTTAGTCGGTCTGCGGGGCCCTCAGTCGGTCTGCGGGGCCCTCAGTCGGTCTGCGGGCCCTCAGTCGGTCTGCGGGGCTCTCAGTCGATCTATGGGCCTGGGCCATCAGTCGGTTTATGGGGCCTTCAGTCGGTACATGGGGCCTTCAGTCGGTAATCGGCCATATGAGGACCTCAAACGGTCTGTGGGGCCCTCAGTGACCTGGGTGGTTCTCAGCCGATCTGTGGAAACTGAGAAACTCAATTGGTCTGTGGGCTCTCAGCTGGTATGCGGGGCCATCAGTCGGTCTGTAGGGTCCTCAGTCGGTCTATGGGGCACTCATTTGGTCTATGGGCCTGGGGCCATCAGTCGGTCCATGGGCCCTCAGAAGGCCTAGAAGGTTTTCAGTTGGTTTGTGGGACCCTCAGTGGGCCTGGGTAGCTATCGCCTATCAGTCAGTCTTGGGGCCCTCAGTAGGTATGTGGGCCCCCAGTAAATCTGTGGGGCCACCAGCAGGTCTGTGGGGCCCTCATTCGGTCAATGGGGCCTTCCAGTTGGTTTATGAGACTCTCAAACAGTCTGTGGGGCCCTCAGTCAGTATATGGGGCCCTCAGTGGGCTTACATCGCTCTCAGTTGGTTTGTGGGGCCTTCAGTGGGCCTGGAAATGTACCTATCATTCAGTCCTTGGGGCCCTCAGTCGGTCTGCGGAGCCCTCAGTCGGTTATTGAGCCCTCAGTGGGCCTGTGTAGGTAGCTTTCAGTCAGGTTTGGGGCCCTCAGTCGGTCTATGGGCCTCGGGCCATCAGTCGGTACATGGGCCTTCAGTCGGTAATGGGGCCCTTCAGTTGGTCTATGGGGACCTCAAACGGTCTGTGGGGCCCTCAGTGTCCTGCGTGGCTCTCAGCCTGTGGGGCCCTCAGTGACCTGGGTGGTTCTTAGCCGATCTGTGGAAACTGAGAAACTCAATTGGTCTGTGGGATCTCAGCTGGTATGCGGGGCCCTCAGTCGGTCTGCGGGGCCCTCAGTCGGTCTTCGGGGCGCTCAGTCGGTCCATGGGCCCTCAGAGCGCCTATAAGGCTCTCAGTTGGTTTGTGGGCCCTCAGTGGGTCTGGGTAGGTAGCTATCAGTCAGTCTTTGGGGTCCTCGGTAGGTCTGTGGGGCCCTCAGTCGGTCAAGGGGGCCTTTCAGTTGGTTTATGAGGCTATCAAACAGTCTGTGGGCCCTCAGTCAGTATATGGGGCCCTCGGTGAGCTTAGATCGCTCTCAGTTGGTTTTCGGGCCTTTAGTGGGTCTGGAAAGGTAGCTATCAGTCAGTCCTTGGGGCCCTTAGTCGGTCTGCGGGGCCCTCAGTCGGTTTATTGGGCCCTCAGTGGGCCTGTGTAGGTAGCTTTCATTCAGGTGTGGGGCCTTCAGTCGGTCTATGGGGCCTTCAGTTGGTATTTGGGGCCCTTCAGTTAGTCTATGGGACCTCAAGCGGTCTGTGGGTCCCTCAGTGACCTGGATGGCTCTCAGTCGGTCTGTGACGCTCCCTGGGTCAGGGTGGTTCTCAGCCGATCTGTGGCAACTGCGACTATTAGTCGTTCTGCGGGTCCCTCAGTCGGTATGTGGGGCCCTCAGTCGGTCTGTGGTGCGCTTAGTCGGTCTATGGGGCCCTTAGTAGGTCTGTGGGGCGCTCAGTCGGTCTATTTGGCTCTAAGTTGGCCTATGGGGCCCTTCTGTTGGTTTATGAGGTTCTCAAACAGCCTGTGGGGACCTCAGTCAGTATATGGGGCCTTCAGTAAGTACATGGACCCTCAGTGGGCTTAGATCGCTCTCAGTTGGTTTGTGGGTCCTTCGGTGGGCCTGGAAAGGTAGTTAGTAGTCAGTCATTGGGGCCCTCAGTAGGTTTGCGGGACCCTCAGTTGGTCTGCGGGGCCCTCAGTCGGTCTTTGGGGCTCTCAGCCGATATATGGGTCTGGGGTCATGAGTCGGTCCATTGGCCCTCAGGGCCTAGAAGGCTCTCAGCTGGTATGTGGGCCCTCAGTGGGCCTGGGTAGGTAGCTATCAGTCAGTCTTTGGGGCCCTCAATAGGTATATGGGGCCCTAAGTCGGCCTATTGGGCCCTTCAGTTGGTTTATGAGGTTCTCAAACAGCCTGTGGGGACCTCAGTCAGTATATGGGGCACTCAGTAAGTACATGGACCCTCAGTGGGCTTAGATCGCTCTCAGTTGGTTTGTGAGACCATCGGTGGGCCTAGAAAGGTAGCTATCAGTCAGCCCTTGGGGCCCTCAGTCGGTCTGCAGGACCCTCAGTCGGTTTATTGGGCGCCCAATTGGTCTGTGGGGCCATTCAATTGGTCTATGAGGCCCTCAAATGGTTTGTGGGCCCTCAGTGTCCTGCGTGGCTCTCAGTCGGTCTGTGGGCCCTCAGTGACCTGGGTCGTTCTCAGCCGGTCTTTGGAAAATGAGACACTCAATCGGTGTGTGGGCCCTCAGCTGGTTTGCGGGGCCCTTAGTCGATCTGCGGGGCCCTCGGTCGGCCTATGGGGCCCTCAGTCGGTTTATGGGCCTGGGGTCATCAGTCGATCCATTGACACTCAAAGGGTCTGGAATGGTCTCAGTTGATTTGTGGGGCCCTCAGTGGGCCTGTGTAGGTAGCTTTCAGTCAGGTTCGGGGCCCTCAGTCGGTCTATGAGGCATTCAGTTGGTATTTGGGGCCCTTCAGTTGGTCTATGGGGACCTCAAACGGTATGTGGGTCCCTCAGTGACCTGAATGGCTGAGACTATCAGTCGGTCTGCGGGTCCCTCAGTCGGTATGTGGGGCACTCAGTCGGTCTGTGGTGCGCTTAGTCGGTATATGGGGCCCTTAGTAGGTCTGTGGGGCGCTCAGTCAGACTATTGGGCTCTAAGTTGGCCTATGGGGCCCTTCAGTTGGTTTATGAGGCTCTCAAAGAACCTGTGGGGACCTCAGTCAGTATATGGGGCCCTCAGTAAGTACATGGACCCTCAGTGGGCTTATATCGCTCTGTTGGTTTGTGGGTCCTTCGGTGGGCCTGTAAAGGTAGGGTCTCGCTTCTGTGCATACTTCCATAATCCATGACAAGATTAGATGAAATATTATAATATCATCATTCATCAGTTAAAATTTTGCCTCTTAATACTTAAACGCGCATCTCTACCGAGTGTGCAATCGGTGGTACACGTTCACGGTGCTGCCATGTAGTGCCCTGCGTAAGACTAAGAAAAGCGTGATGTAATTCTTTGAAAACGTTGTACAATGTTAAATGTATGCTACGTAGACCGGAACGACTTACACCAAACATCCCCTGGACTGAAGCAACGAATCACATTCCACATTGTTTGTGCAATAATGTGAACGCAAGTTGCATTGTTTTGTGAGGAACTTTGTCTAACATTTTAAGGAGAATTCACGTTTACATATAAACCGGCATTGGAAAATTATGGGCCTTCAATTTTAGGGGCCCCAAGCACACACAGTGGGCCCTCAATCTGTCGCGGACCCCCCGGAGCTAAATCCTAGCTACGCTACTGCTGGTACCGCAGCTTAAAGTCTCGTATTCGTCCCTGTTGCCTTGACCTTTGACCTCTAGGTGATGTTTTGTTTTTCCTGACGCAAGCTAACGTGCCGGCGAGTCCCTTTTTGCCCATTGCGAGCAAATCGGACGGTAAACGAAAAAAACTAGAGGGTACACCATGCTGGTACCGAAGCTTATAATCTCGTATTCGTCCCCGTGACCTTGACCTTTGACCTCTGGATGACTTTTTGTTTTTTCCTGACGCAAACTAACGTGCTGGCGAGTTCCTTTTTGCCCATTGCGAGCAAATCGGATTGTAAACTAAGAAACTAGAGGGTACACCATGCTGGTACCGAAGCTTATAATATCGTATTCGTCCCCGTGACCTTGACCTTGGACCTCTAGGTGATTTTTTGTTTTTTTCTGACGCAAGGTGGGGTGCCGGCGAGTCCCTTTTTTCCCATTGCGAACAAATCGGACGGTAAACGAAAAATCTAGAGGGTACACAAGCTGGTACCGAAGCTTAAAATATCGTATTCGTCCCCGTGACCTTGACCTTGGACCTCTAGGTGATGTTTTGTTTTTTTCTGACGCAAGCTAAGGTGCCGGCGAGTCCATTTTTGCCCATTGCGAGCAAATCGGACGGTAAACAAAAAAAAACTAGAGGGTACACCATGCCAGTACCGAAGCTTAGAATCTCGTATTCGTCCCCGTGACCTTGACCTTTGACCTCTGGATGACTTTTTGTTTTTTCTGACGCAAGCTAACGTGCCGGCGAGTTCCTTTTTGCCCCTTGCGAGCAAATCGGATTGTAAACTAAAAAACTAGAGGGTACACCATGCTGGTACCGAAGCTTAGAATCTCGTATTCGTCCCCGTGACTTTTACCTTTGACCTCAAGGTGATGTTTTGTTTTACCTGACGCAAGCTGGGGTGCCGTCGAGTCCCTTTTTGCCAATTGCAAGCAAATCGGACGGTAAACTAAAAAACTAGAGGGTACACAAGCTGGTACCGAAGCTTAAAATCTCGTATTCGTCCCCATGACCTTGACCTTTGACCTCTATGTGATTTTTTTTTCCTGACGCAAGCTAGGGTGCCAGCGAGTCCCTTTTTTTCATTGCGAGCAGATCGTACGGTAAACGAAAAAAAAACTACAGGGTACACAAGCTGGTACCGAAGCTTAGAATCTCGTATTCGTCCCCGCGACCTTGACCTTGGACCTCTAGGTATTTTTGTGTTATTCCTGACGAAAGGTGGGGTGCCGGCCAGTCTCTTTTTCACCTAGAGGTTCAGGGAGGGCAGAATCTTCCCCTCCCTGATTTTCTCAATAACCTGAAAACTATGATAGATATCAACGTGAAACTTTCAGTACCTTATCCTGCATCAAGTCTAAGTCTTCTCACTAACTCTAAATGAAATTGATGTAGTATTTTGGGAGATAATGACGTTTTAATGACGTCATGTCATGCCATTTTTGGTGGAAAAACGATAAATGTTTGGCAAATCGTAGAAATCAGAGATTTCAAGCAAATTGCAAATAAAACACGCGAAAAGAAGGGAAAAGGCATTTTCTTCAAAATGGCTCTCGGATTTCCAAATTTTTTCAACCCCAATTTGTTTTTTTTTGTGAATTTGAAAAGTGAGTTTCTTATGCTCGAATACCAAAATAAGGTAACCGGCCCAAATCCGCGGAGAAAAAAAAATGGGGGTACCTTTTTGCCACAAAAAGTTGCCCCCCCCCCCCCCCCCCCCAAAAAAAAAACGACGGCTGGATCCGCCAGTGACGGGAGGGATGTAAATAAACTGTTCAGGCGCGTGACGTACCTATTAATATGATATGTAAACGTACAGGTGGGGGGGGGGGGGGGGGGCATAATAAAGATGAAGGATTGCAGAGCCGGATGGTGTCATTGAACTGAACGGAGTGATGATCGATGAACCACAAGGCGTGATGGAGTCGGAACGGGTTTGGCGTACCCGAGGAGCCTATTCTTTTCTACGTAAATTGACGCCGTCTCATTTTCAATAGGAGACGGGCCTTGGGTAGTTATGAATGTATAGGAATGCTCGGCAAACCCTCGCGCCAAGGATGTATCATTATTGGTCTTCTTAACGCCGTGGTTAGATAAGACATTGGATAAATATTATGTTAAGGCTTTTATTTGCCGATCGTACAATACCGTTTGCGAAATGCCTTTCAGTTCACATTTTTCCAAATACAAAAGATCATCCCCAAAAGATCATATGCAGATCTCTCTTTATTTAGTTGGTGGAAATATGCCACTCAAATATCCCCTCTGAGCTCATAAATATTCATCCGTATGCACTGAAAATTAAGTCAAAGTTTTAGGTAAATCTTGGTGTTAATTATTTTCGTTGAATGTATACGAACCGATTGTTAATCAGTCATAAAGACATAAAAGACATAAAAGAAAAGTGCAACAAAGAGCCTCTTGGGCCCATCCGAGGTTGCACCCCCCCCCCCCCCCCCCTCCACCAGTCTCGCCCCTTCAAATCACCTTACTCTACCTGCATAAAAGAAGGCTAGTCCCACGAGTATTTATGAACTAATCCCTTCTCTGTAAAGTATTTATCTAATCTAATTTTGAAGGAAGCAAGTGTCACTGCATCAGCGACATCCCCTGGTGGCATATTCCAATGTCCTACAACCCTTCTACTGAAAAATGACTGTCGTAGCCTAGTCCTACTTTGTTTCATAATGAGTTTATGCTGATGACCTCTACCTCGATTTTCCCTATTGAACTCAAACATACCCTTTAAATATCCAGAATGCTGACTATTTACAAATTTGAAGACTTCAATTAGATCTCCTCTTAGCCTTCTATATCTAAGTGAAAACATACCCAATTTCTTTAATCTATCTTCATAAGGTAAACTACCAAGACAATTAACCATTTTTGTTGCCCTTTTTTGAACTCTTTCTAACAACCAGCAATCTTTCTCATATGTTGGAGACCAGGCTTGTACACAATACTCCAAATGTGGTCTAACGTATGCACAATACAGTTTTGTTATTACCTTTTCACTCTTGTAGGAAACATTTCTGTTAATGGCCCCTAGCATTCTAAGTGCTTTTTTCCTAGCTTCTACAACCTGGTCTAACGCTGATAGTTTATTGTTTACCACGACACCTAAATCTCTTTCCTTTTCAATCTGCTCCATTTTCTGCCCACCCATTTCATACCTATGTTTACTGCTAACCCGTCCAGCGTGCATAATCTTACATTTACTCAAATTGAATTTCATCTGCCATGCTTCAGACCACTCAACTAGCTTGTCCAGATCTGATTGAAAAACATCCTGATCATGTTTTCCTCTAATAATCCTGACAACTTTTAGATCGTCTGCAAATTTCAAGACTTTGCTGTCTATACTGTTCTCAATTGCATTCACAAATATTATAAAAAGCAATGGGCCCAGGACTGAGCCCTGTGGAACCCCACTGAGAACCTCCTTCCATTGTGATTGGCACCCATTCAATATAACCCTTTGCTGGCGTCCTGAAAGCGACGTTTCTATCCAATCCAGAATCTTGCCCCTGATCCCATGAATTTTAAGTTGCAACCCCAGTCTTGTATGGGGGATTTTGTCAAATGCTTTACTGAAATCAAGAAAAGCTACATCTAGCTGTTTACCCTGATCAAAGCTATCTGTTGCAACATCCAAAAACTCCAGAAGATTAGTTAAACAAGAACGGCCCTTCCTAAAGCCATGCTGTGTATCCTTGATGAGTTCATTTTGCTCCAAGAATTCAACAATCTTATCTTTGATGATTGATTCAAGCACCTTGCAGACTAATGAGGTCAGACTAACCGGTCTATAGTTTTCCTCTTTACTTCTATCTCCCTTTTTATGAATAGGAACAACATTTGCTCTTTTCCAATCAAGTGGAATTTTACTATCTGCGAGTGATTTAGAAAATATTATGGCTAATGGAACCGACAACTCCCTTTCAGATGCTCTTAAAAGTCTAGCATGGATTTCATCAGGTCCTTCTGCCTTGTTAGGCCTTACTTTCTTTAGATATTCTAGAACAAGTTCACTACTTATGCCATCTAGCTCTCCTATAGTCTCCTCTGTCTCTGGCTCAGGCTGAAGTGCTGCAATACTACTCTGGTCCTCGATAGTAAAGACAGATTGAAACTGATCATTAAGCACTTCAACCATTTCACTGTCCTTGCTAACTAACACATCATCTACCTTAAATGTACCTATATTTTTGGAAACTGTACTGAACTTATAAAAACTGAAGAACTTCTTACTATCTGCATTACAATGTCTAGCTAAATCAAGTTTCTTTGCCCTTTTAGCTGCTCTGACCTTTTTCTTAACTGAATTTCTTGCATTCTGGTAGGCCTTCTGATTTATATCTGGTGAAGATCCCTTCAAAATGTCAAATGCACTTCTTTTAGCTTGTATAGCACTCCTTACTTCTGGGGTAAGCCAAACTGGTTTGCCCTTGGTTCTGTTACGTTTGTGCCTGAGGGGTATATGCCGATTCTGAATTTGGCTTAATCTAGCTTTGAAAACATTCCAGGCCTCACATGCATCTAAACCTGCCAACTCAACGTTCCATTTTATCTGTGCGAGGTCATTTCTAATACCATCAAAATCAGCCCGGCTGAAGTTTGGAACCATAATAAGGTTATCTTTGGGCCTCATTTTTGATGAGATATTGAATTTAACCATATTGTGATCACTGGTTCCTAGACCTTCACAAATACTTATGTCACTAACTAGATCACTGTTGTCTGAGAATACAAGGTCTAGAATGGAGCAATGTCTGGTTGGCTCTGTTACAAACTGATGCATGAAAAGCTCCTCTTCAAAGATTTGCCTATACAACCTACACTCATTTGTTTCCTCTGCTATACTTCCGTATCCTCTTAAGTTAAAATCTCCCATAATAAGACACTGAGCCCGAAAGTTCCTACGTATTTCCTCACACATATCTTGGTCTGTTTCAGCTTGGGAGTTCCTTGGAAGATTCCCTGGTCTGTAAAATGCACCTATCCTCAACCTTCCTCTGTTTCCTGTACCAATTTTAATGTCAAGCCAGATTGATTCTACTTCTTTTACTTTACTAGAATCATCAACTCTAGTAGTGCAGTACAAGCTATTTACATATACAAACACTCCGCCCCCTGCCGTGATTCTCTGCAGTATGAGAACATGTTATACCCTTGTAACTCGAAATCCTGTAGCCTATCCCTATTATACCCCTCACTAACCCATGTCTCGGTTACACAAATGATATCAGGCTTTTCAAGGGCAACATAACACTCAAACTCATCAAATTTAGACCTAATACTTTGGGCATTCAGCAACACACATGTGATCTTATACTTTGAGCTGACTCTACTAATTCTGAGGGAATTATGATCTACTGTCCTATTCTGACATGAACTTCTACCAATGCTTACTTCCTGATGCCCTAGTACTAGCGTCCCCCCCCCCCCCCCCTCCGACCTAGTTTCCCTGAATGACACTTCTGTAGGCATCTCCCAAAGCCCTTGCCCCCTCATCCGATAAGTGAAGCCCATCCTTCATATAGTACCTACGCCACTCATAGAACTGATCCCATAAGTCTACATAACTAAGCCCCATAGCTGAACATAAGTTCTGAACTGAGCTGTTCACAGACAGAGCTTTCGAGTACCACTCCTCACTGGCTCCACAGCGAGGGAGGATGCCAGTCACAATGACTGGTTTCCTGGACTCCTTCAACCTCTGCAGCAGGCTCCGGTACTCCGCTACTATTCTCACACTATGCCTAGGTCCTATGTCGTTCACCCCCACCTGTAGTATAACTGTCTCCGGGCTACTCCTACCAAGTTCTGCCTCAATGACAGGGCCCATATCAGCTACTCTTGCCCCTGGTTTGACTATACATCTGTCCCTCTTCCCACAGAATGTTCGCCTTAAGGGCCTTACCCTTGAGTCCCCAACCACTAAATGCTGAACCTCTTCCCTGTCACTTTCAGCTGCTGACTCTAACGCACTGAACCTATTTGATATTGTAACCTGCGGATGTTCCCTGGGACTGTACTGCCTGACTCTACCCTGGACTTTTGTCCATCCCTCCTGATCCCCTTCCCTCTTCCTCCTCCAGATTCTGCTACCACCCTCCATTACCCAGCACCCCTCCTCATCCTTACTGTCTGTGGCCCTAGCATTACTTTCCACAATGTTGAGTCTCCAGAAACGTGAAACTCCAACACACTTCCAAACCCCAGCCGCACTATCCACCTTTGCCTTATCCTCCTCCCTTATGCCCCTATCAGAACTACCACTGGTCCCTGATCCTGTAGGCTCCTTTTCTGATCCCCTAACCACGATCTGCGCATACGTTCCTTGGTCAGGAGCTACACCCTCCTGCAGCTCATCTCTACACCTACACTTACTTAACTGCGCCTCAAGCTCCGCTACCCTAGCCTGGAGGGCCTCTAGCTCTGCTACCTTCGCCTGCATCCTAGTCATGCTCATTTGAATACACTAGTAACTTAGATATATAACTTAGGTACTATGCACTTTTCAATACTTTACTAACTTAACTTAACTTTTTTTTCTTTTTTTTTCTTCTTCTAAACCTTAACTAGATCTAAGTAAAGCTAGTGACACAAATCAGCTATGAGTGCACCTAATACTAGACTAAATATCTAATCCTAAAATAAACTGAATACTAAATACACCTTAATTATCCCTAATTTTCTAAAAA